>JBAJHX010000049.1:11671720-11688511 GCA_037176925.1 Amniataba percoides | reverse complement strand
TTTTTAGATGTCCAGTACCTCTTTTTAAACACATCTCCCCTGAACTGTATATGATTTTGTGTGTATGATTTTTGTGAAAACTTTACTAGAAATTGAAATAAAGTCCTGTGACTTTGGCCAGTGTATTGCACAATGCTCCTGTTGCAGGGACAGTGGGACTGAAGATGGCGGAAAAAGTGAGGTAGAAGCTAACCATGAAAGAAAGCCATTTTCTGTTCTTTTGCTGACAAGGGTGACGTTTTTCTAAATTCGATGCAGCAGAGCAGGAAACACAAACTGGTACCAAGCGTTTATTTATAATTCTACTGCGGAATCAACATTCCTTTCTCCGTCTAAAAATACAGAAAAAGTGAAGTCTAGATGGGTGTTACCATGTTAGAAGCTTCATGGGACTGTGATGCTCAGTTGTAACATAGTTTAGGTTGTTTATTATTCCTTATTGTGACCTTGCTGCAGGTTGAACTGACTTTTCCGCTCTCTCCCATGCATCTGATTTCACCGCTAGTTTCAATTACCCAAAAACAATGCATAGGCACACACACAAGGGTAAAAATGTACATCAGTGACCCAAGATTGTTTTTATTTCTGCAACAAAGAACGCAGCACTCCAAACTAGCAGCCCACCTTCAGGGATGCTAACCAACAAGTATTAATTCCTGAATCTGCATCATCCCGAGGTTCATTATACATTCAGAATTTTGCAGCTGACCAGTGCTGTAATGTGCTATTTATGCAAGCAGGAACAAAAGAAGGTGACATCAACATCACAAATCACAATCAGCTGATTGGTTCATGCACACGTTGTGACACAGGAGTTGCTGTTCTCGTTGGTCACAGATAAGAACTTCCCCGTTTGCTGTTGTTCCTCAGGAGGTGAAATGAAGTTGATTAGTTTGTTTTATATTTTCAAAGTGATCTCCTGACAAAAAAAAAGTATCAAAGGATGAAATTTAAATGTAGGTGCACCATAGCCATCGCATGGTAACCATAGTGACTCACACGTGTTTCCCTGTCACATGTCTTTTATTAACTTTCAAGCTGTGATTTAGTCCTATGTGATTCTAATGCACAACAAAAACAGAATGTGAATCTATATGCACTTGATGTATTCAGAATGGAGGGTTTTCAACATCAGAATGGGTTATAGATTATGTCTGAAGTTGGTGGTGTTTGCTGTGAAACAGCTACAAAAGTTGACTCACAGTCTTTATTTGAATATTTTGTGGTGCTTTTTTATGGCTAATCAGTTGAAAACTATGCAAGGAGGGAAGTTGGAATTTTATTGGTGCTTTGGAAAAACAAGGCCAAGGTAGTTATAAGGCAGTAAGACTCTCACTGAATAAAAAAAACCCCACAAATCTCACCAACAGCTTCTCTTACATTTCACAGGAGACGTTTAGTTTTGATTTGTCAGAGAAAACACAAAAAAGAGCAAGAAAAGGAAATGAAGCCACGAGCGGGCTGGACAGGGAGAGACATGAGGTTGCTGTTTACATTCTGACGAAGGCAAGCGACACCTCTAGCTTGTTCCAGTCAGTTCCCATCATATGGAAACGTAATCGGAAGCGGGCTATAACCACAGCTCCCTATTCCCGGTCTAAGTGCAGTGCAGCGAGTTAAGCACTGTGGAGATTCGGCATCAGATGCACAGTACAGCTGAATTTGTCTCCCTGAATGAAACCAAGTGCATGACAGCGAGCCACTCATAAAGAGAGGGGAGAACAAAGAGCGTTGTGCACAAAAACAGATTAGCGGAGTGGGTAAGCCGGCTGGAGACAGCTACCAGTATTTCCTGGAATATTTGTGATTGTGAGGAGTTTAACAAAGCTGCTCCGGGCAGGCTGTGGAAATCTAATCACCTACCAAATAAAAACACATGGCCTGCTCCAGCTACTTCTCCAATGTCGTACTATGTTATCTCCTGCATGTGTTTCTGCTGTGTAGTCTACATAGTCGAAAATGATCATCGTGAGAATTTACTGCCCCATATAGGTGACTGACTTAGTGCTGGCGGTTCTCAAATAAACACCATATTTCCCATAACACCCATTGCTTCCTGTTACAAAGAGGATGTCACTACTTCTCCCCCCACCCCAACCCTGCAAGTTTGTTTTGAAGTTTTCTTTTTCAGTTTGATAAGAAAGTTATGTTTGTTTCAGTTTATTATTCCCATATGTCGTCTTCTTTTTCCACCTGCAAACCTGCTGACAATATTGAATAAAGTCTCAGCAGTTTGTGCTTGAAAATCAGCGGCCTCCTCACGTATTATACTTAAATGTAAAACACAGTAGAGTGGCTGAAAATCTTTTCAATAATAACTTTTATTCCATTTTGGATATTATACTACTGTTCAAAATCAATTGGGATTATCGTGACATGAAGTTAAAATGCTTCAACAGTAAGAAATAACTTAACGACTATAACTATGGCTGTAACTTGAAAGTGATCTGCGACAGATGAAGTCAATGATGCAAAGACACTAAAATTGGCACTAAAACGGTACTTTTGGCGTGAAATGCAAAACCTCTGATGTTGTACTGAGGAGAAGTGAAAGGGACCTCAGACCATCACAGAGAAAGTTCACAGCCCTGGAAGACTTTGTTTACTGACAGGCAGAAGCACATTGTAATTAAGAACATTAAAAAAAAGACCCCAGAAGAGGTGTGTTTGCTCACTGTTTAACTGGTTTCATACTTCTTAACCTGTGTGAAATAAAGGTGCTCCTCAGCATGCGATCCGATGTTCACCTGCATGTTGAGACATGCTTGTTTTTTAACTAACATGGTGAAATACAATAAGGTAAGTGCTGCGACTATTGACTCACATGTGGCACATTAAAAGTGATCATTTCATGAACAGCACACATGTTGCTCTATGCATGAGCAGCTGGATGAAACTGTCCCCTTATCAAACACTAAGCCCTCCAAACATCCCTCTGCTAGTCTGCTGTGCTAGATGTGGCATAACAAAGCCTGAATGAACAGTGTTCTCCTCCAACTGTGCAAAGTGGGGAAAAAATGTTAATTGCTGTAATTAGAGCGGAGCAAAACAGTGGCATTTTGTACATTTCCTCAGAGTGTGTCACAGCTGTCTTTGCAAACACTTTGTCCGCTTGCATGCTTAAACCATTTCATTAAGCCCTTATGTGAATAGTCAAGTGTAAACAAAGGTTTTTGTGGGAGACTGAGACACAAAAACGGAGAGTGAAGGAGTGTACAGCCTGAACTGGCCATCTGACACACCGCTTAAAAACAGATATGAAAGTGTTGTATGAGGGCTTTGTACATAAACAGCTTTCCACCTGGAGAAAGCATACAGCCAGTATTACCTGACATGCCACCCTCAACAGGCCACAGACACACACACACACATCTTACCTTGGTGTCCACAATGGAGCAGGCAATTTGCTTCACATAGGCCAGGTCAGCAGTCTGGGGCATCAAGACAGATTCTCTGGTCAGGCCAATCTGGATGATGAAGGACACCCCTGCTGGAGTGGGAGGCAGCAAAGGCATCACAGTCCCGCCAGGAACCTGCCCTGGTACCAGGTCCATCACAGGAAAACCAGCATGAGCGGGCGTAGAGGGCATGGATATGGGGGTCCCCTGCTGCATAACAGCTGAGCCGGGTGGCGAGGAGCCCCCGGGAGGAAAGAAGATCTGGGCCATGGCCCCTGAGGACATGCAAGGGCTGGCGTTAGCCATTCAAAAGTCCTGTCTGCCGGCCGCCTGAAATTCTCAACATACACGCTCACAAACACACGCCCAGGTGCAGTCTTGAGTTCTCAGAAAGCCCACAGTCATCCAAACGGTCTCAGTGGAGGAGAGAGGAGTACACACACTGACACATGGACACACACACACACTGAGCACAGAGTCCTGGTTCCTCTGTGTCCTGTGTCCACCCCCTCCCAGTGGATCAGGGAAGAAATCCTTATCCAGGAAGCAATGTTTTTTTTCCTCCTCTCAGCCACTTCTTCCGCACGCTCTCTCGTCGTCAGACTCCTGTTATTGCCAAGGCATGACAAGCGTGAGCACAGAGTGTGAGAGACTCAAAGAAAAAAAAAAAAAGATATGACAGAGTGAGAAGGAACTACCCTCCTGCTGCTTTTTCCTCCTCCACCTTCTTCCCCCTCCCCTTCACCTTCCCTCGTCCAAAGAAGTTGCTCTGCAGAGTAGAAAGTCCAGACTTGCTTGCGAAATTCCCAGGCGTGGGAGGGAAAGAAAAAAAAAAGACAACAAAAACAATGCCAAACTTTGTTGTGCTCCTCTCCAGGCTGACTTACAAAATGGCCTCCTTAAACAGGAAACTGTGAGAATGAAGGAGAGCCAGAGACTGCACTGCTTTTACTAGTCTTGCCCTGTTTCAGTTTCAACCCCAGTTCAGTCTTTTTTGTGAAAAAGCAAAGAGAGAGAGAGAGAAAGACAGAGAGAGAGAGAGAGCTGTCTAAGGGTACCTCCCTCTCCCCCCTCCCTCCTGCCCTCTCATCTGTGCTTTTGCCACAGTTGAAGAGGAAGTGAAATGACTGACACCGCCTGCAGCCAACAGACTCTCAGAAAGTCCAACCCATTGACTCCCTTCTCCCAGGCTGCTCCCTCCTCCCTTTCCTCTCTCTCTTTCTCTCTCTCTCTCTCTCTCCCCCCACCCCTCCTTACTTTGGGGTTTTTCATCTTACTTGTTCCCTCCCAGAGTCGAGGCCAGCAAAGATCCCCTTACATTGCCTGAGGGGGCAGCTCCATGCTCAAAAAAGAAAAAAAAAAACACCCTCCCATCTCTTCCTCATCTTCCCGCTTACTGCAGCTTGCTGTTAAACTATATTTCCTGCCTCATTTTCCCCCTCCAACACCTTTTCTCTTTGCATTTTTCGGTAGGCACACCTCTAACAGACCCCAGAATAGACCCACGCCTGTCGCAGAGTTGAAAGGTGAACTGCAGGTTTCAGTAAAATGGGAACTTCACTGGCAGAGAGGGAGGGGTGATGGAGGTAGTTTGCACACACACAAGAGTTTACAATATGAAATTATGCTGGGTCGCCACATTTATCATTTCATTGTTGTGACTCTGCATAACTGATCTCCTCTTGCACAGAAAGCGTGCAGATGACAGCAGTGGCTTTCTGCTTTTGGTCATGAAAACCTCCCTAGATGGTAATGCTGAAACTCACTAACCACATCGAGTTCCTCATCCTCGACTTGCTTTCTTTCCAAGGCCACCGTATCATGCCTCTTCCAGTGACGCCATGTCACAATTTAGAGTTCAGGAGTACAAATGAACCCTCGGGGATCTGGGTTCTGGGGAAAAGGAAAAGGGTGATGTGACGAGACGCCTCAAGAACTCAGCAGCTGCAAATAATAGTTTGCAATAGGTCTATTAATTCTTCAACACAAGAGGGCGATGTTTGGTGTTGTTGAATGTTAAATAATTAATTCCTGAGTAGAGATGAGGCCACAGGGCTGCTTTGCTCCCATTTAGAACAGAGATTTTATATAATGTTACAAATGGACACGCATTAAAATGAACATAACAAACAGGTGTAGTGTAATTATATCAAATTATTTTCCATTGCATTTGCAGCAAAGATTGCCAAACAATGTGGGGTTTTTTTGTGTGTGTAGGCTGGCAGATAATGCAATATTTGTCAGAAAAAATTAAGAAAAACTGTTTAAAAAAGCATTTGCAGTGTGATTTTATAATGTGGTGGAGAAAAGGCTCTAAAATATAGATAAGACACTCTTCTGAGTGCAGTCACCCACAGAGCAGCATATTAGGTTGGATAAATGAATCCTTGATTAGTAGCTGACACAGCACCAGAGCCGGGGAAAACAAAAGTACATGTATATGCATAAAATTATGTGACAACGAAAAGTAGTTTGTAGGATAATGGTGTTTCAATATGCAACTTATACCACTGTGATGTGAAAAGTTTCATTGAAGCAGGGGACATTTGTGTTTATCAGTTAAAGTTTTCTAAATATATAAATATTTGCATATTTATATATATATATTTTTTATTCTAACATGAGACATGTAATTGGACTTTTAGAATAACCAAATAAACTTTATGATTGAAAATTCACACATAACTCAGTTCTTAAGGAGTTTTTAGCTTTCAACAAGTGAGTAAATTCTTTATCTTAATGAAGAACAAGAAAAAAAAAGAAAGTACACCTAAAGTTTGTTTATTTTTGCACCAGATTTGTAATGTTAATAGCAGTGCTATTAACTATTATCTATTTGATTTTATTTATTGTTTTGGGGGTTTTTTGAGCGCTTGCAGCTGCACCCCTCCAGCAGGTGACACCCTAGGTACCCACCTATTTGGCCTATGCCAAGAGCTGGCTCTGCTTAATAGAACGGAGAGCAGAGATATTCCAGTCTCTGTTGCACAAAATAGGACTACCACATCTTTTGAAAGTCCCCCAACGTTTAAAAAAAAGACACAAACACAACTCTCAATTCACTGTACAAAATCTTCATTTTTTTGTTTTTTTTTCTTCCTTAATGACATACAACAGGGGACCCGTAAACAAAAACAGAAAGTCATTTGATACAAGCTAGAATGCAGTTCAAAAATATATAATAAAACAAAATTAATAAAAAGCAGGTCTCTTATCCCTTGTAGTTAGAGGAAATAGTTTGAATACAGCTTAATATGATGTACAAAATATCACACAGTGATAAATTGCTAATAAAAAAATAAAAACACAAAGAAATGAGAGTCCTTTACCTTGGCCTCTGACTGGTAACATTGTTTTTTTACTTGTTTTCGTCATTTTTCATGTTTTTTAATCATTTTGCTTTTTTACAAGTTAAACATTGCCATTTATCAATCACAAGCAAGTTCTATGCCTAGCAAGGAAGAATGATTCACTTATGATACTACAGTATTCTTACATCTTAATAATCATATTCATAATCAAAGAAAAGAAATGCAAGAAAGAAAACAAGGAAATGATGGACATTTACAGCACACAATGGCATCTCTAGTCATCATTTACAACCTCTGTTTCTATTTCTTTTTCTTTTTTGATGTGTCATACTGATTTGTCTTCTGAAGGGGGGGTGGAGTGAAAAGAAAGCACCAGCGGGCCATCAGTAACTCTCACTTTCAAATAACTGCCAACCACAGCAGATTCCACCCTTGTAGTATCTGCTCCAGATTGTATAAGACAAATGTTATTTCTGCACCCTGTCTGTAACCATTGCTCACCAAAGGCATCCACTGTTAGATGTAGTGCAAAGTGGATCAAAAATAGTAGTTCAGTGAGATAACAGGACATCATGCCCAGCAGCAGTGCAATAATATAATTGCACCCTGTTGTTCTCTTTGTCTACCACCCTGTTTGAGGCAGGAAAAAAAACCTATGAATGCCAGTGTCCCCAGTGATTAGGAGTGTTTACCTCTAGGCTACTTTGAACCCTTACATGTGACCTCTGACCCCTAGTGTGACCCTGTAATCTTAAAGAGACGGAGGGTGCCCCTCAATCAACAGATTTAACACCCGATATTATCAGTCTTCTCAAGGTAACAAGATGAAATTAACAGTCATTTAGAGTCAGGTCAGTGAAGTTAAAGGGCAACTTTTACCTGAGGCAAACAAATGTGTTTCCTGCTATTATTAACAGAAATGCAGGACACAGACAAAGATGAATGTGAGGTGTCCCAAAGGAACGATGTCTCCACCTAAGCCAAGTGTTGTGTGTGTCATCTCGATCGGCAGGACAGTTTCGGTGGCAAGTCGTGTTACAAATCAAAAAACATGTCTTACATCAGTACTTTCTGAAATGACAAAAGTGGCTGAATTTCAAACGGACTTCCTTCTTCTTTTTTTTTTTACCTTGTATCCTGGAGCTATTTCTCCCAGCATGCCTCTCCAGAAAGATGAGACCAGCTTCACATCATTAGCTCTCCGGGTAATGTGCTACTGTGCAACGCATGCACGTCAAACAAGAAAAGGGAACTTCACCCAGACACACAAGTGAAGTGAATTGTCAGGCTTTATTTATTTATTTAGTTTGTATTTTTCAAAAGCCTGAATAAATAACAAGCTGTACCCCCTGCAAAATGGCACAGACTTCAAGGTGAAATAAAGACTACATCGTCTGAGGAAACTTTTTCAGTCCAGGTGGTCCTCACTGTAATATAATTACCATCAGCTCTGTACACTCCTCAAGCCTGAAACTGTCAAGGCCGACATTATTCACATCCCTCTAATGAGAAACAATAACAGTGACTGTTAACTCTGAAATGGGACCAAAGTTAATGAAATGATTCAACAATGAAATGTCATTTAAAAAGTCGACTCACTCTACGAGGATCTGTAGTCCAATGAGTGAAAATTACAGTCTCTCTGTCCCACACGCACACACATACACACACACACAGAGCAGGTCCCTGATTCTGACTCAAGACTAACAAGGTCTATCAAAGCACCGTGATTTTACAAGTGCATGTACACATACACACACGCGCGCACAGTCTTCTGCACAGTAAAAAGCACCAAATGACACAACAATCGTCATTTGTTGAAAGCTTACAGACTGGTCTCACACCCCCAAAGTCTACTGACTTTAACTGCGCTCTCAGGATATCTGTCTTTAGTGAGTGTGATGTGAGAGCATCAGTCTGTGGTCCGATTTGTACATCTGTAGAAATGGATCACGGTTGAGAAAAACGTTCATTTGTCTTGTACAGCAGAGTGACTTTTAATCTCACATGCACACAAACACACACACACACGCACACACACCACATACATAAATAGAGGCAGAATCATGGGGACATTTCAATACTCAGACATACGATGAGACATGGTGTCTTGGCCATTGAAAGTTGAAATTAAAGCTATTTGTTAAACACTGGTTAGCAACTGTCTAGTGCCTCTACACATTACATACAGACACACACACTCTAATGTTAAACACTCTCCAACCCCAAATACGACAACCATGCGCACACACACTCATCCTGGAGTCTTTGGAATGTAATACATTGATTCCCAATGAAGAGGTTGGTCAGATGTTTTCTGCCGACACTGGGAAAGGTTACTGTTTTTAGTCATGCCTACTTATGTATGTTAGCCACAAGCAATTCGTTAACGACTTAAAAAACAAAAGAGGATCTCAAATGAAATGCAGTGGTGCAATTGTGCGTGCTGTGCGGTACGAGTGTTTCCTTGGTGGTACTCCATGAAATGTGAGTAGTGTCTCAGCAGTTCAAGCGCACTAACACACACACACACATACACGGTGCTTTGTAAAAGTTGGAAAAAGAAGAAAAAAGCAGAACGGAATATTGTAGTGTAGAAAAGTGTTTCTTCAAACATGATTATTTTAAAACGGAGCAGCCGGGATCTTAAAGTTATAAAAAAGCAGTATGATTAGTATTACAAGAAGTCACTGAGGCATCGGAGAACATTGAGAGATCGAGGGGAGATGACGTCCTGTGGCGGCGACCCAGCCAGTGGGGTGCAGGACAAGTGCGTGTGTGAATGTGAGTGTGTGTGCGCGTGTGTAAGCAGGTGAAATTTGTCCACTGTAATCTTCAGTCTCTTTTGGCCCACTTGTTTTTTGTAGGACTCTAAAAGGCAGAAAAGAAGGCGTACAAAGTTAGACCAAGAGCTTTTCAAACAGGTCTAACATAAAAGCTGAAGATCAGGATCAAATCAGGTCACGCATAATCAAAAATTTACCTTATTTGTACTTTTAGAGTTGTACAAATCAAAAAAGAGGCATATTATAAGTTTAAAGTCCAAAAGACAAAGTCCATCAAGATTAACAAGAGACCACATTAAGTGGTCTGCATCTTACTGTGAGTGTCTTCTCAAAATTAACTTAAAAAAAAAGGCAATCATCTCCACCCTCTATGCCCCACCCTTGTTGTTGCCTCGTTTCCCCTTCCATAAGTCTCACCAGAATGACAACAGTGCTGTCAGACAAAGATCTTAGCAAGTGCATCTGCGCCGGCGCTGGCAATGAAGGGCTGGGAAGGGTGGAAGGCCACATCATGAATGGCCTCGTCGTGCTTCTTCCTGTGGGCCGTGATCTCCTGCACGCACGTCCTGTTGTCCAGCATCCACAGGCGCACTGAGCAGTCGTGGCCTGGAGGGGGCAGAGAGTGAGAGCAAGCACAGACAACAGTGTTACAGTGTGAAAGGCAAAAATCGCTTCAGAGAACAGCATCTTTTGCTGAGTTTGATGGTGTATCATCCAAGAACAATTTTCTTTGACTTTTTTTGGTATAAACAACCTCATACCTATAAAGTGATTCCTGAAAAAATACCACATAGGATTCAGCATGGGCACATTGTTAAACAACTACAGTTATAATTCAAATCTTGGTATGTGGTTGTTTTATGGAAACAGTCTGCAGTGAAGGGGGAAGAAGATCATAGTCTGCTGCATTCTGAAAATGACTGGATTGACTTAATCCCTAGAGGATGCCTGATTCTAGGATTTCTTAGCTAAACAAAGGACAAAGTAAAGCTGAGAGGTACTCACTGCCAGAGATGAGGTAAGTGCCTTTAGGGTCTGTAGTAAGACAGGTGACCGCATCCAGGTGAGCCACCATTGAGTGGACAACTTTACCTGTACAAACACACAGATGAAACTTATTTAGATGCATATTCATTCCAAAAAAATACTTTAACAGGAAAGTAACAGATGACAAATAAAAAACCTCCTGTAGATACCCGTCTTGTTGTCTAGGAAGCGGATGGTGCGGTTCTCATGTGCAGTGATGGAGACGGGCTCAGATGGGTGACTGACCACACGGTTGATCAGCTCGCTGCCTGCAAAGGAAGACAAACAACTTATTTTTATCTACCAGTTCTTATTTCTGAATAGACAATATTACTTGTACTGGAAAATCGTGGGTTCAGAACGTACCGTCCTTGGTCTGCGTCTCTAGCGCAGTGGTGCTCTGCTCTGTGTTGAGGTCGTACAAGAGCGTCTCACCGGCGTCAAATGACACCACCACCTGGTTGGGGTCGGTGGCCACGAAGGCCACTGAGGTGGGTGTTCCATGCTCTGGAGGAGGACAAGAAATTATGACGTCATGGCTCGTGGACACAATACAAAGCTAAAAAGCGTATCTACACACTCAGTGAGGAGGTCTACCTCTTTCCTTATTGAAGACAGAGAGACAGGGAGCCGAGTTCTGAGGGTCCCAGATGCGAATGGTGCCATCGGCTGAGCACGAGGCGAGACGATGGTGTGCTGCTGAGTAAGTTAGACCCCACACACTGTCCTCGTGGCCGGCCAGTACACTGCTCTCAATGCCAGGATCTGGATGAACAAACACAGGTATTAAGAAAAGAAACAATAAAAATAAATCAAATTATTACTACGCCTTGTTTTACTCTGCAGATGAGGATGACTGACCGTAGTTGTCATAAGGATCCACGTTGAGGTCTGGCATCTTCCAACATCTGACAGTCCCATCTAGACCTCCGCTGTAGCAGGATTCTCCGTCCTCACCCATGGTGAGAGACAGGACGGCTCCACTGGACAAAAAGAGAAGTGCATTGAGTGGCTGCATCTGTGTACGCATGTCTGTTTGTGCACAATTTGTGTTTGTTCACGCCTTGGACTCACCTGTGTGCTCTAAATGTGTAAATGGGCTCGACATCCAGCGCTGCGTTTCTGTGGAGGGAAAGTCTTTTAGAGTTGTTGCTTCATAGTTTTATTTCTTTGATGTGCTTGATTTATATGCATGTTATCTGGCCTACTGCTGCTTGGAAGGCCATTGAATGCCACCTAAGTAAATTCTTTGTTTTCCATTTGTTTTAATACACCTCCCTGTGGATCTAAAGGTTCTTACTTTTTTGAGTGCATTGCCTTGTTGAGGTTCCACAGTTTTAGTGTTCCATCCTCAGACGCTGTGAGCAGCACCGCTTGGCTGGGGTGAAAGGTCAAAGCGCGGATGGCGTCAAAGTGGCTGCGTAGTGTGAAACGGGGATTCCACGTCTTCTTTAACTCCTCTCTGTTGTCCTGCATCTGACAGGACACACACATTCAAAAAAGACCATTCACATATTTTAAGCACGCACACGTAGGCCGGATTACATCCTGACCAGAGCAAATGTGTAATTACATCGATGGAGAGGTCGTTGTCATTGGCAACAGTGAGATCAGCAAGTTCGCCGAGGTTCATGTCCCCTCCACCAACGGCATCCATGATGAAAACGTCAGAGGAAAAACCCAGGGCGCCACCTGCAGGTCGGAGATGGGGGGAAAAAAAAGTTACAACTGCATCTTGACAAAGCATCATGGCCTTAAATATACAGGCTGCAATAAGTGTAAAATACAGCAATGACTATTACATCATCCTGGCAAGAGTCCATCTGTCCTCCTTCCTCACTCCCACACTGTGTACCAGAGGAAATATTTACCAGTGTATGAGTAACTTTGTGAGTTTACCCCTACGCAGGCTTTAAAATTAGATAATACTGAGACATGACAGCATCTAAATGCGAGATGCATTGTCTGAGCTACAATCATGCATGTGGGAGACTGATGAAGAACAATTTGCAGGGGACAGTCTACGATTTTTCACATTTTGTGGGAAAAGCTTACCTTCCCCAGAGCGAGCCTGTCCCGGTACAGATGGGGGCGGGGTGGGTTTAGGGGGGAAGTCCGACATCATGCCTTGTAACTTGTTCCTGCGGTTCTCTGAACCCGATCAAGAGGAGAGAAACACAAAACATCCAGTCATGCAGAGAGGCGTAGAAGGGACGAAGAGGTCGACAGACGAACAAATGACAGAGGCAAAAAAAAGACAGACTTCAATCTTTAAATACAGAAGTCACTCAGTTTGTAAGGGTCTTTATGTGAGAGGATGAAATCAATAAAAGCACAGGCACACGGTGTAAAGATGGCTCAAAGAATGAAAGGTGGACATATAAAAAGAGAAGGCAGCATGCGTGATAACCTTTGATATGACTCCCCGAACCACAGAAAATACATCTACAGACAAGATGACAGCTACACAGGTCTAAAGAGTCACAGACTGACAGCTCGTGAAACAGGACAGAGAGACAGGTGGTTGGGAAAGAGGCTGGTTTTATTGACAAGAAGAGATGCCAAAGACACAATGAGAAGTAAAAGATAAAAAGGTGAGCAGGGGGAAAGGGGTGGTGGGGGCAAAAAAGACAGATACACTGGTGGCAGTGATTCTGGCAGTGCTGGTGCTGATGGTGTTGCTATGGCAACAGCGTACCTAACTCCCGTCCGTCCCCCGAGATCCGGGCCTCTCCCGCCCCCTCCCCATCCTCCCCCGAGCCCAGGAAGTCAAATTCACTTAGGGCGTCTTCTGAGTCGTCTTCATCCTCCTCATCCTCGGGGTCCAGGTCTGTGGTCATGGGCTCTGTACCCATCTGGACACGAGAGCAGAGCGGAGAAGAGGATCAGTCACATGACTGGCTATTAATAATGTTTGCAGATAGTACTTTGAGTAAAGTCGTTCCATTTTTGTCATTTCATTTCTAAAACCATCAGTTGCACCTTTACGCGAGACTTCTTGTTCTTGCGTGGTCCGTCGATGCAGTCCGTCGCCATGCCTTGGAAGTCGTCTTCCTCGTCACTGTCATCTTCGTCATCATCCTCGCAGCCATGCAGGAAGGGGATCTTATCGAGCACCGAGCCACCCAGACGTTCCTTAGAGCTTTCCTTGCCCGCATTCCTATAAGTACACCCATCGTTATTTTCTCCATTCCAAGTATATTCAGGACAATAGATTGCAGAAGGAGGGAGGACGACTTCAATTACACTGAATAATACTTTTTTTAGTTTTACAACTCAGATTTCATGTCTGACAGGCACATTTACTGCACTGACGAGTACACAACCCAACTAGATTTCTGCTTTTTCTTTTGTAATCTTACCATGTTCGCATGACAGAGGATGCCCTCTGTTTTAGAAATCTTTTGCACATCTTGTTCTGTTGGCTTTTGAGTTTACAGTAGGATGTGCTATATTTTCACTGTCCTCACATTTTTGCTTGCACAGACAAATGCACATGGGGGCTCCTCACAAAGCAGCCCTGCGGTGATACAGTGATGAATTTTCTCATGTCAAGTAAGTATGTACACCTGCTTAACTCACCTCACCTCTGTCTGGTAAATCTGGCAAATTTCTAGCACAGCTCTGTATATAAAGACATTTCTCTCATATCATTTAGAGATATCCCACAAACTATCTTAATCTGATAAAAATAAAAGTCAAACTCTACTCTGTTTTGTATAATGTTGTCTTAAAAAGGACAACCTAGTCTGTAACGACTGCCAAATTAGCATACCATGATATGTATCTGTGAATACTGCATGACATGTAGTTTTTAATCAGTTTATGTCTATAAAGGATGGCACAAGTTTGGAAGCTTATGGTGGTAAGATTTTACCACAGTATTTTAACAACTGCATGACCGATATTATTTAATAAGGTGGAAAGAAAAATCACGCAGTTATATAGCAATTTCTAATCTCATATGATGCATCATTATTTTGATTCTGTGGGCGTCACTATTTTTACCAGTGGAGCGCCAGCTGCGAGAGAGAGAAAGAGAGAGAGACAATGTGTACTTCAACAGTCTCACCTCTTGATTTGTTCCTCTATCTGTCTGACCAGCAACGACTCTCCACCTGTCCGAGGTTCAGGCTCGGTACAGGTTTCACTGGTTGGAGGCCCGTTAGCCTCGGGGCTGCTTCGGCCGAGCAGAGAGCGCACACGCTTAGAGCGCATGTCCAAGATGGTGTCTGAATAGCCCACCTCTTCAAGATATCTACAATGACAAGTAAAAGCGCACATCAACATAAAAAAAATCATCCCTCCTAGATCACAACCTGAAAACATGTGATAAAGTACTGATGGAACACATTAGTATGGTACTGAGATAAAAAAGGAGCTGATGACGGAGAGGCCTTACTTGCGTAGTAGCTGACGTCCCTCTTTCCAGGACATCTGATTGGCTGGCTCAGAGTCTGACTCAGCTGGCCCATTGGGAACTACAGAAAATAGATTGGTCAATAGTGATGCAACAGTGAAAGATGGGCCGAAAAATAGAAAAGCTGAAACTTTGAGTTATTCTGAATATAGAGCAGCATTTAAAGATAACACAGCAGTGGATGGTCTAACATTTCCAAATAACAGAGTATATAAACAGGCTTTTTTTTAACATACGTTGGTCTGCCTCTGTCTCTGGTTTCTTGTCTCCGGGACTCTGATCGTTTCCTGTCTTCAGCTTCTGGTGCTTAGCCCTGCAACCCCAAGAAAGACCACATGAGGGCGGTAATACAAGCAAATTCAACAGAGCCTCTCCTTATCAAATCACTATGCCGAAAGTATGCAAAACATTACAGCAGCAGGCTGAATGGATAACAAACACGCACACAAACACACAAGAACATTGGGACATTTGTCTTACCTTTCTTGTTTGAGGGCGTACTCCAGCATTTTGATCCGCCTCACCAGGTCCTGTTTCATATTCTCTTGCCCTTTTCTCTCACCCTGTAGGAACGCCACCTGAGCCTGAAAACACACACATACACAGTACATTAAAGTACACAGATTACCTTAAAAAAAGAAAAGAAAAAAAGGGAAAAAACACACAGACATCTGCAACCTATACGTGATAAGGAAATCTATTTTATGGACACCATGTCTCTGCCATAACATAACTGCAGTGAATCAGATAAAATAACATGTACTGACTCAATTATGGCTGAAGAGAACAGTTTCATATAAAAACAGACCCTGAACGTAGAGGGGGGAAAAAGTTTGATGTGACGAGCATAGCAAACATGACTTCTGAGAAGCCAGAATAAGTAGAGGGTTGTGGAACAACACTCTTATTTTTAACTTCTCCTAACCGAGGCCTCTGTACGCATCTGCAGAGGAGGGAAAAACAAGACACGGAGCGGCCAAATTCGAATACCCTCTTTTAAAGACACATCCTTCCTTTGTGAGCTTCCTCTCTCGTTTTCCGTCCCATTTCCTTCCTCACAGAGCTGCTACAAACTCTTACCTTGGAGGAAAGAGATGTTCACTGCCCATTCTTGCCATTTGTCAAACAATTAAAGGATTTTGTAAGAAGAAGGAAAAAAATGATAATGACGACACTGTCGGGTTTTGATGAGGACTATCTTTAGACAGGGTCTTCCCCTGAGTAAGCCGTCATAAAGCAAGACTTTTACAAAAGATGTGAAAGGGCTGCAAGAGTGGATGAGGGAGAGATTTATAACACAGATTTCCAGCATGCTGTGTTGCACCATGAATCAAGTGATGCTTCATGGTGGGCAGCGTTTAAGCAAAACTGTCATTCACACCAGACAGCAAACACCCTGCCCTCTGTTGATTAGGAGAGAAAAATGCCCCACATGGAGGAAAAAAAAACAGTGATCCTAGTTAGAGGCAAATTAAAAAGTCTAAGTCTCTGTGTCTACACTCAGGGTTTGCATGAAGGTGATTGTAGGCACAACAGTTTTGCATTTTCACCCTCCTCGCTCCCTTTCTGTCCCTGTGCCAAGTGGTACTGGAGCATTAATACTGATTGTTTTACAGTCCATTTCTCCTCTGCACGTCCCTGTCTGTGTCGGCGAGTCTGCTCCCACACGCATACGCAGCTCTGTAAAACTAGAACAGTCTAAAAACACTATCTCATGGGGCAGGCACTCGGTCTACTTGAGAGGATAGTCAATCACCCAGGAAAGTGCGTGCGCGCACACATACACACACACACACACACACACACACACACACACACACACACACACACACACACACACACACACACAC
>JBAJHX010000049.1:11652043-11666346 GCA_037176925.1 Amniataba percoides | reverse complement strand
GCATACAGTTAACTACAGACCACTATTTGTTAAGATCATGCCTCTTATTTAGTGCAAAACTGCTGTCTGTCTGTCTGTCTGTCTGGTGGGCATGGCGAGATCAGAAGCCTACGTTAAAAATGTCCCTGATCACTTTCTCTCACAGTGCTACAGTGCGTTTTTGCAAATAATAATAACACTTTCACATCAAAAGAACTCCTCATGTTTCAGAGGCATTTCCTCAGTAAAAAAGGGGACCGCTTTGCCAGCCGAACGTCATACAGCTACCACTCTCAAATGCAGTGATGTGAAGGGGAACTCACAGCTGTGTGACACTTCGCATCTTAACCACGACAGCCACAGATCGCTTGATTTCAACCGTGCCTCCGCATTAAACACTGCAGAGATTAAAAAAAGTAGTGTGACACTGGCATGTCTTTGATGGTTACCTGCATTTAATATCAGGCAGACTGCAAGGTAGCCACACCTAAAACTCTCTGTTTACCTTCCTATTTTATTTGCAGGATGCCTTGCTTGCTTTTGTAGACTGACACAAACCTCTGTCATCCATTTACACCACAGAAGGGTGGGGATGTTTTAAAAATAGTTTTAAATAGTTTTAAAAAAGTACAGATTGATGCTTTCTGAAAAATATAGCTTATTCTAGCCCACTGTTTGGCTTTTAGTGCTCACCAGCTGGAGGTCACAGAGTCCCCTCATCTCCCTTTGCTGTCTAGTGATAACACATCCCGGTCAATACAGTATGATGGGTGTGATGTTAGCACGTTAGCATGTTGTCACTCCTGAATCTGATTGATTGTGGAGGGGTGGGGGGCATGTGTGCTGTCACAAAGAGGCGACACAGCTGAGTAAAAGGGGGTGAGATGGGAAGGGGAAGGAGGAGGAGGAGGGGGGGTTGTTCTGCGGTGTCCTGGCCTTTTTAACAGTGGGCTAGATGGAGAACAAATTTACCCTGAGCTCGTCCCTCTCAGCCTCCCAGCGGTATTTCTCGGCCTGGAAGCGTCCCCACTCGTACTGGATGAAGTGCAGGATCCCAGGAAGCGTCATGCCCCCGTCCCCGTCCTGCAGCTCCCGAGACTGCGACGATCCGGGCATGGCTCCGGTCGCCGCCGCCGCCGCAGCCGCCGCTGCCATCGCCCCGGTGGCCGCGGCGGATGTCGCCTGGCCCGGTGCCGCTTTGGGCCCGTTCGGGTTGCGCCCCGCTCCGCCGCCGCCGCCTCCGGAGTTCGGGTTTGGTCCTCCGCCGGATCTGTCCGCCTCCATTTTAACCGTTCAACCTTTCGCCAGGATAAGGAGGTGGAAACGGGCAGAGTGTACGAACAATAATAATAACAATAATATTTAAAAAACTACCTCGTACCCTTCTTCCAACCCAGCAGCACTTCACTATAAGAGACCCTCTTTTCTTCCTTTTCTCACGCGCACGGAGCGAAATTACTATTCAGGTGGTAAAATACTACACTTCCGCTCCCGGACCTTCAGCATAAAACACCGTCCGCTAATATATTTCCTGCACAGCAGCGTGTTTACTCGACAATGAGCCATATTTAAAGTGGATTCTTATTTTGAGAGGTTTGATAAAGCGACGTTTAGATGTGGCGGTGTCGTGTGTGTGAATAAAAATGTGTGTTTACGTTTTGTTGGCGGCTCTTATTTTGTGCTGGGCGGATGTGTTTCCTCATCCTTGTGTTTGCTAGTAGGAAAGCCCACTGCGGGTGACAAATAAAGGGCCATGTTTGCTGTAATACACAATGAACATGTCGCAAGGGGAGTTCATTTCCTGCCATTTTGTGAGCGAGGCAGTTTGAGGGCTGTGAAGGCAGTCGGAATCAGTCATGAACTGGTTTCCGGTTAACTTTTATTAAAAGAGGAAAAGGAAATCTCCACAGCTGTCGGCCGTGATTTTGTGACATCCAGCAGCTGTGTTGAGGTCTGTGCTGCTGTGCTTACAAAAAGATGGAAGCATGCACACTGGATGAATTCATATTCAAAACTATGCAAAATGCTAGACAGGTCTTTTGGTATGGGTGTGCCAGAATCAATTGATCTAAAATAAAAAAAGTTAATTTTTCAGAGGCAGTGACACTGATATTGAATAATAATAATAATAATTATAATT
Source organism: Amniataba percoides (assembly GCA_037176925.1). Lineage (NCBI taxonomy): Eukaryota > Metazoa > Chordata > Actinopteri > Centrarchiformes > Terapontidae > Amniataba > Amniataba percoides. The sequence goes on along the minus strand of JBAJHX010000049.1, from coordinate 11,664,227 downwards.
ATAATTATAATTATAATTATAAATAAACTATTAAATAATAGGTCATTTAATATGAAATCATCCATTACAGTGAAAGATGTTATTTACAGTAATAGTATTATTGTAATAAAAGACCAAACCAAGCACACACACCATTCATTTTTGCACTCTTATTTGTATGATTTTGTAATTTACAATATTTGCAGTTTCCTACTGCACCTACAGTATTAATGTAGGAATGTGTGGCTGCATGAGAGATACCAATACTAAGATCTCCTCATCAAGGACTCAACCCAAAATATTAACTTCAGACAACCAGAAGAAATAAAAATTAATCAACTGATTCTTTTCAAATATTGCAAAATCTCACAGTCTGATTTTGAAAAGCAAACACCTGCAGCCAAGTAAGTCTGCATGGGTACACACTATTATCATGGTAATATTAATCTTTATCTATTATTAAAATACAAGATTTATCCAAAATGACATATACTTTTAAATGTGCCATATTGCATACGTATGTATGCACATGATAATTACACAATACTTTATAAGATAAATATTGGTACAAGGTAAAAAGCCAGCCATCTCTATACAGAAGTAGACACACTGGATTGTATTTTGTCTGAGATAAAATAAAAAGAATATGTCTTCTTAATTTTATTTCCTGTATGTAAGTGCGAGAATTCAAAGACACATTTTAACATATTTTTACATATAATTTCTTCAGGAACAGTCACAGAGAGGTGACCTTAAAGACTTTGAGAGTTTTTTCAATGTTGGAAATTAAATTATATTCCAAGGTTAACTTTCCACCCAGCAACAATGCAGTTTTTTTCTTTTTTGCCAAATCTGGAGCCATTTTATTCTGAAGGATAGAGCCGGAAGTGTTTCTATTGTTGCTGCGGGCAACGCAGGCGACCAGCGTGATAGCTTAATGGCAGCTTCGTGCAGCTGTGTTTGCTGGCTGAGCTTGTGTTAAGCTGCACGGTAATGACATATTCTGATGCGATTTGTGTGCACTTAGTTGCGGATCTCTTCTGGAAAATGTCGGAGACTCGGTTTCAAACGCGGCAGCACAAACATTAGCACAACAACGCAGATTAATCTCTTGTGTCTGCCGCTCCTGATGCTACCAGGGCTGGCTGAGATGGACCACCGTGAAAACCAAAGTGTTGTAGAGCAACAAGGTTTAATGGGCTTAACGCTGCCAAAGCTTCCGATAACGTGGCCAATGCATGATGTGGTGCCCTGCAAATGATTTCCTTTTGGGAATATAATACATGCATCCAGATTAAGGTGAGTTGTGGATCTGCCTGTTTTTATTGATTGGTAGTGCAGCTAGATAATATTTTATTCATAAAGAAACCTTGTGGCTGTTAACGCAACTGATTATGATAAGGAATGGAAAAGTAATCTCAGCTGTCCTCTTTGCCATTTTAATGTTCATATTTAGGATTAAAAGCAAAAATTGATTACTGCATCTTTGTTTGTCTTTTACAGGTTGTCTTGAACTCTCATTCCTTCATTGATGGGGACCTAAGACCCACCGGCAGGTTTCTTAAATAAAACTTCATTTGTTCTCCTGAGAGAAACTGGAAAGTAAACATTGGTTGCCATGCGTATCAGTCTCTGTCAGGGCCTGTTAACTGGCGCCATCATCCTCAACCTCCTTATTCTCTACTATGTGTCCCGGGCCCAGCAGCAAATGATGGAGAAGAGGAAGGAACTTGGCAAGGGCACGAGAAGAGCTGCCCTGCCAGCCTCCGGTCTTGGGGGTGGCCTCGGGGTACTCGTAGGAGCTGGGGGAGAGGCCGAAGCAGTGGGAGCGGAGGGACACAGTCGTGGCCCCCGTGTAACCGTTCTGCTCCGAGAGTTTGAAAACTTTGAGAATTACGTCGGAGACGTAGCCAGTTCCTTCCTCCGCCAGAGACCTGAGCTTCCCTTCCTGGCTGTGGCTGACACAACTCCGTACCCTCCCCTGGTGCTTCCAGAGGGTGCGAGGCTCCTCGTGCTCTCCCCCGCCCCTGATCAACCACCACAAGCTCACAGGCCAGAGTTCCACATCCAGACGGAGTTTGTGCTCCTGGTGCCCGACGGGGTGGAGCTGGAGCAGCCTCGGGCGATTGAGCGGCTGATCAAGGAGTTGGAAGGTGAGGGCGGGGGCCCCGTGAGGCTGGTAGCTGCGCCCGTGCTGACTCGATCTGCTGTGCAGTGTCTCCATCTGCGGGTGAACCTCAGAGAGTGGACGGCCACCTACTCGCCGGCTGCATCTGGCAGCAGTGGGAGCGTGTGCACGGCTTTACAAGGAGATGCAGTTGTCCTCATTCGCACTGAGGATCTGTTTAACCTCTCCATCCCTATGGGGCGGCCCCTCTTCTCCTCGCTCTTCGTCCAGACCGGCCTGAGAGGCTGGAAGGTCAAGCTGCTGGAGAGCCCCTGTTTCTCCGCAAACCACCGGCCCCTCTTCAGCTCCGCTCACAACCAGTGGAAGGCCGACACTCGACTGAAAGAGGCCACCGGGAAGCTCATGAGGAGCTTTGGTCTGAAGCGCCTCCTGCTCCCCGATGGGAAGGAACAGTGGTACGGCTGCAGTAAAGAGACACCTCGCTGCTTTGGCACTGTGCAAGATGACACTCCGGACTACCTTTACCTAGATCGCTGGACACCTCCCTGCTGTCTGCGAGCTCTCAGGGAAACCACCAAGTATGTTATCAATATCTTGGAGACATCAGGTGTGCGGTACTGGCTGGAGGGGGGGACTCTGCTGGGTGCCGTCCGCCATCAGGACATCATCCCATGGGATTATGATGTGGACTTGGGCATCTACCTGGAGGATATACCCAACTGTGATCACTTGAAGAACCTGGATTCGGGCTCTCTCGTTGATGCGAATGGCTACGTCTGGGAGCGTGCAGTGGAAGGAGACTTCTACAGAGTCCAGTACAGCGAGGCCAACCACCTGCATGTTGACCTGTGGCCATTCTATCCACGTAATGGCGTCATGACCAAAGACACATGGACAGAGCACAAACAAGACGTGGAGTTCCCGGAGCACTTCCTGCAGCCGCTGGTGCCCATGTCCTTTGCCGGCATCACTGCCTACGGCCCTAACAACCACCGAGCCTTCTTGGAGCTTAAGTTCGGAGAGGGCGTCATTGAGAACCCCCAGTATCCCAACCCCACAAAAAAGAGGCTGGATAGAAGTAAACTATGAAAGAAGAGATTAAGGAGACTCATAAGACCTTTTATTGTTGTACTGTATTTGCTTACCTGACAACACGGAAAATCTTGCCTCAACTTTTTTTTAAATAGCTGCCTAAAATTTGATGCCTAGAAACAAATAAGGTGCCAAAATGACTGCTTTAGTCATCAATGTTACCAAAATTGAAATCCATTTAATAGGGTGTTTATAAAAAGCACACCGTAAAGAGTCAAAGACTCCATGATGTGCTAGATCTGTATGTGTTGTATAATGAGTTATAAATATGACTGCTGTAAAGATGGTAAATACTTTTAAATTATATTGATATTGGTTCCTTGTTAAAAACGACAGCGTACATGATCTTAAACAGGATTTAAGGTTTTGTACAGAATTATTTAAAGGTTTTAAAGAATTTCTTGACTGTGCTGCATTGGCTTGCACTGATTCTTCCAGGTTTTCAGTTTTGCACAGTTTATGAATGAATGTTTCTGTATATCGATGCCATTTGGTACCAGGCAGCTGTTGTGTGCCAAGTACATTTCCATGCGGTGCAATAAGAATCACCCTGCCATCCGTCCAGTTGTTGTTTGCATACAGAGAGGATGAAATGTGGCTCCAACAGGCTTTAGTAGTCACCTAAAAACATAAAACTTTGACAGAAATTGTAAATTAAACTTAACTCCTAGGTCAGTTATCTGTGATACTACTGAATACCCTTTATGTATTGACTGAAATGGAATTACAATTCAGTAGATTATTCGAATAAAGTATTTTAAAGGAAAGCTGCCAGTTAAAAAAACAAAATGATAACGCCAGCTTCTCTGGCTATGATATGTTTCCTGTGGTGATCTTACATGTGTGTGATGTATCAAAGTGTCAGTCACTTCAATTCATGAACTGCTGAAATAAAGGAGTTGTGACAGATTGTGTTTTATATAATTAATTTTCTTTGAGGACTGTTGGCAGATTTGTTTGTAGAGTTAATATACAGTAACGGTTGTAATTGTTTTTGAACACTAGATGGCACAACACACCTTCGCCAGTCCTCAACCTCCATTCAAAGTTGCGCTCACCACAGTCAAAAGCATAGTGGGAGTATTTCAGCCATGTGGCAGGAGCCCAAGGGGTGGAGCATTTTATGACTGGACAAATAAGAATGCCGCTCACTTGTTCATCACACTGGTATATTGATGTAAAACGAGCTACCCAGTCTTACACAAGCAAAAGTTATTCTGTGTTTAACAATAGCTGCTTTCCACATATTGATGCAGCAAATAGTCTGTTCCTCGAGGTGTGTTTGCATTCTTTTCGCTTATTAATAGATAACCAACATTGTTCCTTTATGACCTGGTAAGTAGACAAGCCTCTGTACTGCTGAGAGGCCATGTGTGGTTATTCTTGGATGCAAAAACATAAAGGAGATCGGTGTGTTGGCAAATAGAAACAGGGAAGGTTGTAAAAAAACAGTCACACTCAGTCAAATAAAAAAAAGGCATTTATTGTTTAAAACCTCAAGACAGTATGTTCAGACTGTAGGTGGGATTTTGTTTTTAAAAGAAAGCCCCATAAAATCATTTAGACTACCATGTGCAGATATGATACAAATACTACGATCGAACCAGACAGCCATCCATATGGTGAAAGATCTCAGAGAGGAATGTTGACATCTTTACAATCTTGCACCAAAAAGGCATTTAAGTAGAAACTGGAGCACTTGAGGCATATAAGACTGTAGAAGTGATGAGACCAGAAGCCAGCAATGATTCCATAGATGACCATCACAGGAGTTGCTGACAAAGAATACAGGTTTGAACCAAAAAGATCATAAACGTTCATGAATGTGGTCTAGAACATTAGTCGCATACTCCCTAGTCATTTGCTGGAGATTTTGAACAGTATAAGGTGATACGGATGGAAGAGATAAACATTCAATAGTGCAACTGTACAGTTAATCATACAAAAACATACATACTAAATATATGTTGCATAATGTAGGTTGCATTTGAACATGGGCAGTATAACTGTAGTTTACAAACCATACATATCATCACTCCCATCATCTACACCACACATTCTACAGAGTCTCAAAGTTTCAGAAATGCCCAATGCAAAACTGCAAAAAAAAATCACCAAATGGAGAAACCATGTGCACGCACCCACAGCGTCTAGATCCACCTACAGGTTGAAAATAAGACCAAAAATTAACATAACAATAATAATAATGATAAAAAGACTATCACCAACCAGTTTTTAGAGTAAGACTGGCAAAACAAAAATTTGGAGTTTCTAACATGTCAAAACATGAGCTAAAAAGGTCTTTGGATTTTGATTAGGAAATTATAACAAATAATTATCTTAGGCAATGACACACAAGGAGGCCTAAAGCCCATAACTAATATTTCATGTTTATGGCCCTCACAGCCAAAGCATAAGAGACATGCTTACATTTAAGTCCTTTAGGTGTGCAGGCCTCAACAATCAAAATGAACCAACAATACACTGCAGTTATTCCGACAACGCAGAGACATCCTTAGAGTGGAAGGACGTCTGTTACTTACACGTCACACACAGTCACACCACACTTTACACAACATCCAACTGTCCTTCTTGTCACACACTGTGCTTTGAAACCCATTTGTGCCTTGCTGAGATGCTGGTACTTATAGAAGCAGCATGATTTAAATGTGAAGAAGAAAAAAAAAGCACATCTCCCTGGAAATGTCTTTCAATGTTATCAGGAGTTTGAACCGTCTCCTTCCTGTTTTCTGAGTCAGGTGTGATTTTTTTATTTTTTGGTCTCACAATTTTAAGGTACAGTTGAAGGACAGTCTTCAAGCCATGGTTGAACCTGAGGTTATGTTGCCTGCTATCACACTGATGACTGATGTGAAGAGGCAAAGGTGTTTGGAGGTCAATCTGTGTCCATTAATATTAACATAGTTTGAGTCCTTGAGAGAGAAAAAAAAAGTTCCTTCATTCAGCTTTGGGACGTTATTGAGGATATTTCATTTGGTGTGTGCCAGAGTATAAATAATAATGAGAACATGTTTGCATTTCTACTGCTTGTTCTCACCATGAGAAAGGTTTTCTACATCAGAACTACTGGAGTAACCACAGAGACAATAGAAAACAACAGAAAATAAAAGCCTTCAACCCATCCCATAAAAACTCTTTTTAAAAAAAAAAAAAAAAAGTTTGTGCATTTTGTCATACAGACATCACAGCCACTTCTCACACACGTAACAAATCATATACACAATACATACAGTTTAAAAACATTAGATAATTTGCATGATAAGTGGCCATAATAATGTATAACAAAGCACAATGTATATTCATATTCAAAGCAAATAATAATACATTTTTACAACATATGATCCTCCTTCTCTATAGGAACATTGAAATCTGACATAGTTTAGCACAAAAGCAAAAAAAAAAAAAAAAAAAGAAAGTAACGGATTGCAGAGGGAGAATATGAAGACTATGATCTTGCCTTTGCAGACTCGGTGCAGCAAGCCATTTGGTGGCCCTCACCAACTTTTAAGGTCCTCAGAAACTTTCAAGTTTTCCACAAAGGTGCCATCTAAAACCTGACCAAGTGGTAAACACCAGTGGGGTGCTCGAGTGTACAAACTGGTAACCGGGGGTGCAACAGATAAATAGATCCATCTGACCTCCATTCTATCATCAGAAATGAATGTAACATTTCCTCTATTTGTAACATTTGATCTGCCAATTCAGACATCTACCAGGGGGTCGCTGGTCCAGCCTCTTGACATCTCAGTAGATGTATACACACACAAACACATACGTGACATGCATGACAAACTTAGTTTTGACTAACACCTGGTTTATACAACTTGGTCACATGATAAAATTCTGACTTTAAAATTGATGAGGACTGGCCAAATGCATTTTAGGATTGAGCAAACATAGTAGTCAGACTAACAGACAATATTATCCCTCAAAAAAAAAAAAAAAACGTTTGGTTTTCACCCTGCAGAGTGTTCAAGACGGAGAGCTTCTCTTTGTATTGTACAGTAGTGTGTTTGTTCATCTTCTCTCCACACAACCTTTTCTTCAGGGTAGAACAATAACGGAAAAGGGGCCTTGAATCTCAGGTGTTGGCTTGGGGAGTGTCAATAGGTGAGAAGGTCCTTGATAATGTCAGCAGCTAGTTTACATGACAGACTCTGACAGCACTGTCTTAGAGTCTTCTGCACCATCCTTTCCACGTCGCTTCTCGATGAGTGGAGACCTCTCAGGGGCAGCAGCTGACGGGTCTCCCTCCAGCCTGACCTCGCTCAGCTCTGCTCCCTCCTCCTTTTTGGACGTGCGGTCCACAAAGAACTGCAAGAGCCCAGCTCCAAAGGCGTCACCCTCTACGTTCAGCACTGTGCAGGTACGGTCACTGAAGGAAGACAGAATGGATGATGATGATGATGATGATGACAGTCGTGCTCTATGTCTGCATAAAATACAAAGGTTTTGTACTCACACAAGCCAGTCAACAGCCAGGATGAGAGAAATGTCATTGGTGGGCAGTCCTACTGCCTCCAGGATGATGGCCAGGGTCAACACACCACCAGCAGGTATACCTGCTGCTCCAACGCTGGATGCTGTGGCTGTCACACTAACACATTAAGAGGACAGTCAGAGCAGATCAAATGTCAAACTGAGTTAAATTAACATATATCATCGTAAGAGACTATATTTGTACTCTACTCTTTGTACAACTGGACACATTACTTAATCCAGTTGTGTAACAGCGGATATGTTTCAGTGGCTTTACGACTTACAGGATGGTAATGACTTGGATAAAGTTAAGGGGGTTGTTGTTCAGCTGGGCAATGAAAACGGCAGCCACACACTGGAATAGAGCAGCTCCGTCCATGTTGACCGTCGCTCCGATGGGCAGGATGAAACGGCTGATGTGCTTGGATACGCCGTTATTTTCCTCCACACACTTCATCATCAGGGGCAGAGTGGCAGAGCTAAGGTATAAGGAATATGGGGAGGAGGTGTGAGCATACAAAGGCATATTTATGTGGGCGTGTGTGCATTTTTAAAGAGAAAAGTATGCGTTTTACTACAGGAAAACCTCAGCATTTCATCTTTAACAGCCAGCCTTTTTGTGCGGGAGAGTCAGAAGAGCCAGCAGCAGTTTATTACCTGGAGCTTGTTCCAAAGGCTGTTGCCAGAGCTGTGAATATCCCCCAGAGGAAGGTGTATGGGTTCTTCCTTGTAATGATGAAATAGATGAAGGGTAGCACCAGAAAGCCATGGATGGCATGCCCAATGATGCAGCAAGCTATGTATTTTCCAAGACTGGCGAACAGAGCGGCCACATTGTCCATCTCAACAATCTTTCCAGCAACAAGGAACATGATACCGAGAGGGGCGTACCTGTAGAAAGACAGGAATGGCAGGAAGTGGAAGGGACATTACAGCGCTGTGTATCATTATGGTTAAAGAACATAGCGCAAAACCTTTTGTAATCAGTGATTAAAATGTATTTAACAGAAGGCTTCACACAGATTTAATTCTAATCCCTTCAAACCCAGGAACATGCTGCTCTTTCTTACCACATGATCCAGGAGACCAGCACCATGGTGGCCTCGTTGAAGGAGTTGAAGAACTTGATGAGGATCTCTCCTTCCTCTCCCAGCTTCCTCAAAGCCACACCAAACACGATGGCAAACACGACCAAACCAAGAATATTCATGCCGTCCTGGTCTGTTCCAAAGGGCACCTACAGATGTACGGGAAAATAAATAAATAAATAAAAACAATCAGGACAAACAGATCCACACCAGTCATCCTAGAGATATGATAAGATGGTGTCCTTATGCTCACCTTCTCCACTGTGATATTGGGGTTCCCATCCGTGCCATTCCTGGTAACCAGCTTGTAGCTGGTTGCATACTGGATGGGAGAGGAGAGAAGTTTTGAACGGTTGGTTTATTACACTAAATGACTTTCTCAGTATTTGCTTTATGAAATTCTCATTATCATATAAAAATGAGAGAAACAAATAGCAGTACTTACTGACTGAAAGGCGGCAGACACCAGGTTGGAGGGAAAGATGTTTCTAAAGGGAGGAAAACAAACACACAAACCAAAGATTGAGTGTGTGCCAGATGCCTTGGGAAAATCCAAAGAAAAAGATGTGGTTGTAACTTGGGAACTGAAGAGCACAATGCAACCAAAGTATTTGAGCAATGTGGTTCTTTCTCCATCTGCTCTCACTTTCACTCATACACACGCACACACAGAACAAGGACACGTTTGCTGCAAAGCAAATACATTGTAAAGCCATAAACTGGTCTCCTTTTAGTTCATAAATGTTTCTGATGAAGTCAGAACTGCTTGCTCACCACACAGGAGTGGGAATCAACTAACGGCACAGCTCTGCATCACTAATTTATGATTTAAAGAAAAACAAACTGACATGGACAGCAGTTACACCCTCTGGACGTCAGAGATAGTTCAAACAGATGGTATCACACGGTTGGTCATGTGGAAATAGCTGAGAGAATTTAACTATTAATCCACTTTCTTTCACTTTGCCCCCATTTCTAATTGCTGTTGTGTTATTCATTCTCACATAACAGTACATAGGTCCAACTACATTTTAAATCTCCGAAGAACTCATAAAACCCATGTGTTCCTGAAAAACCCCTATACCGTCTGTAATGGATTTAGAGTAATAAGGCATTAACTTCACAAGCTCTTTCCAACCATTCATTCCCTTTCACTGGAGCCATAGTGCATCAGGATTAAACATCATGTGACTGCCTGACAGGGCAGCATGCAAACTGGATCACAGGCTGGATCTCTTTGTGCTGCAAAGGACCAAGACAAAAAGGGTGCCAGAGTTTCAAGCCTATTGGATTATTGTTAATGTATTTCTATTACTCAAATCCTTTTAATTGCCTAATATAATTAGGAGAGAAATGTTTGTTTCAATGCCTGACAGATTTTACAACACATTATAAAATGGTCTCTCTCTCTCTCTCTTTTTTTTAAGGTAAACTGCTAAACTCTGCACCATTTCCGTGTCTATGAGATCAGACGGTTTGAATAGCATAAACCTGGCTGCTACTGTGCATTTTCCTTCACTCCAACTTTGCATACAACACAGAGCTGAAATCTGAGGGCATCTATTTCCTTGTTCTTTGTCTTGACTACATTCTCCCTGGAACAGGTACAACACCAGATTCTACTGAAAGAAACTGTAGTCGTCACTGACACCCACACTGCAAAAGTTTCACTTCTGCTGCTTTGGTGTTTTTGTCTGTCTAAAAAGCACCTATGCATCACCTTCTAATACTAAACCATAAGTTTGTATACACTAAATTATCACACTTCTATTAAAAATGCAAACTATGCTACATACATGATATGTTCAATAACCTTTTTAAAAGAATATATTAATTTCCCATTCCCATTTTCTTTACCTACATCAACTTGAGACTAGTGTTTCACGTGTGTGTGTGTGTATTGCACAACCAAACACAAAGAAACAGAGCGGTATGACAACAATCCACACACTGTGCCGTCAAACACCATTACATGGGTGTGTTTCTTTTATGGAGGTAAAGTGCTCTGACGTGTTCCCTGCATCCGGTTACACCTCAGAGATCTGGCAGAAAGCAGTGGACACGCTGTGCAGGTCTACGTGGAACAACAAACAGTAAAATGCCCAACAATGCTGACTGGTGCTTGATGGGGGAAGGTTAATGGATGCATAATTGACAAAAATCGCTCCCATTCTGCCCAAATGGAGCCAGATAATAAGGTGATAAAAGTATAATGAGACAGGAAGGTTTACTTAGTTTATAGCCTGTCTGCTGCACACAGCGTTGTAACATCTCATCTTGTTTTCCACCTTTAGCTACCTGCTTGGGACAAGAGAACCAAGAAGGCATTTGTTTGGTCTACTTGACAGTATATTACCTAGCCTGTGTTGATGTGTTGAGTCATGCAGCCTGTATTTAATGCCAATACTTTCCTCTAGCTCGAGGCTCATGCTGCGAATAGTCACTAAACCCACTAATGACGCCAGCGGTGATGGACGGTTGACACTTCTGAACGCAGGCCACGTGGTTTTGAGCGAGTGGGAATACAAATGGCGGGAGATGAGGAATTTTGACATGGACGTGCAGGCGTGGCTCCAGTCCCGAGTCTAACCACTCACACGTATCCCAGGGCAGGCATGTGGTCTTTTACTAGAGATGCGTGCATCTGTGAACAATCTGATGAACAGCCCTGCAGCCAAGAGCCCCACACGGCCTTTGTTGTCAAAACTAAGCAGGACACCAACAGAGAGGGCTCGCGCTAATGAGAGGCACGAGTGACTGCCTGCTGGTGCCATTAGGATAATGTGTAAATGTGTGTGCATGTGCCGTGGTGTCTTATGCCCTGCACAAGATCAGCATTACTTTCCTAATTTTATTTAAAACTTCCAACAGTCGACATGTCCGTAAAACCGTAGAGGGGTGTTGCATTCAGGAACGACAGCAAACTGCAGTTACTCTTTTTATGAGATCCCTTTTTCATCGCGGCCATTAAACACACACACGGGGAGTCAGACAAGACTGTTGGAGATGCTGTTTTGTAAGGGCCTGTGATAAAAATCTGGGGAACAATGTTAGTCTGTGAGGGGTTAAGTTTTGCTGTGTCACCATTGCACATCTAATCTGGGCACCATGAAATGTTTTCAGGAGTTGTTGTCAGGTCTGGGTCCCACTGCTGCTGCAGGAGGAGGAGGAGGAGGGAGAGAACGTGGAAAGTTCTGGCTTTCATAGTGTACAATTCCATAATTGTATTGTATCGAGACAGGGATTTAACGTAAATGTGAAAAATTAGAGATGCACCGATTGCAAAATTCTTGGCCGATACCGATTTCCGGTTTTTGAGAGGGTCTGACCTGCCAAAACCGGTTTTACCGATACCGATTTTCTATCTAAGAAATCATTATAATCATACAATAGACAC
>JBAJHX010000049.1:11627345-11651943 GCA_037176925.1 Amniataba percoides | reverse complement strand
TTGAGCTGCTGCGCATGCGTGTCAGCGTGACCGGCCAAAAACCGGAAATGACGACAGTGACCGGCCGGTCACCGATTTGGCCGATTGGATAGAAAACCGGCCTTTTTGATCGGCGGCCGATTGACCGGTGCATCTCTATGAAAAATGCTAAATCATTTTTAGTCTGCGAAGTCTCGGATAGAGTGCACGTTTCCTGCCTGAAACAAGCTGCTGATGGAGTGAAAGTAGATCAGTTATGCTCAGATAAGCAAAGCCACCCAGAGTGTATTTGTCTTTTGAGGCGGGGAGGGGACGGGGGGAATCCACCAGAAGCTGTGCATTAAGTGGAAAAAACAGGCATACCCCCATGTTGTGTAAGACTCGACGCTTAAAATACAGCATAGCATGATGTGTTGGAAGATTTTGCCATCGCACTATTTCAGTCTCTGAGTCAATAACGTGAGCTGAGAGCTTCCCTTTCCTCTCCGCAGTGGCTGAGGTGGCACAGGTCTCATGAAGGTGACACATCCATGAACAAAAACAAGGAAAAAACACACACTGCGAGCTACTGATTTCCCAACCAGGAGAGTTTAGAGCAGTCTGACTTCTCTTATGCAAAAGAGTTTAAGAGGGCACTGAGCCATCTTTCTGCCATCAGTTAGACCACATTCTTCCCCACCACGTGTCTGTGGATTAACTTTTTTTTTACTTTTTAACTTCACAGTCTTTGGCAGCGAGTTCTTTAGAAATGTAATGACTTAAAATAGCTGTGCTGAGCTTGGTTTTATTTTTACAAACGGGGAAGCCCCCCCCCCCCCCCAACACACACACACACACACACCTACACGAGAGTTAGTCCAGTCTCATTGCGGGGGGGGCTGCTAGACACGTGTAGTTAACAAAGTGTGCCAACTGTGAGATGAAACCCAAATTAATAACGCCAATTAGTTACTCTGTGAAGGACATTATGTGTCCTCGCAGAGCAGGCCGGGATAAGTGGCCTCTCTGCCGGGGGGAGACTACACGCTGACGAGCTGATGCAACTGCTTATTGTCGTTACAGCACACCTCGAGGGTGGGGTGGATTAAGGGACACGTCTAATTAGGCTACTGTGTGCTTGCTGGGCACAGTTGTTTTATCTTTTAACGACTTCAAACGACTCGCCGGAAAGGAAAAAAAAGTCAAAGTCAAAGTGTTTGGGGTGGGGGGTGGGGGGGGTCGAGCTAAACGTGTCACCTAGCAACGAGTTTGACAGCTAGCTAGGTTTGTATCCGCCGCATAACCGCACACATTTAGCTTCTTAACTACTTTTTTTTTTTTAAGTTTGACGGCTCGGCAGGTGAGGCGGACACTCACCTGATCAGGTCCAGGAAGGAGTCTATCACTTCCTTGGCGGCGGGCACGTCGCCGTCCGCGCCGTCCACCTTGGGCTTGTCTATGGACACGGAGCCCGGGGTCAGGATGAAGGCCATCACCACGCCAATGGACGAGGCGATCAGGGTGGTGACCAGGAAGAAGAGCATGGCCCAGCCGCCGAGCTTGCCCAGCGCTTTGGGGTCGATGCTGGCGGCGCCGGACACCAGGCTGCACACCACCAGCGGGATGATGATCATCTTCAGCAGCCGGATGAGCAGCTCGCCGGGGAAGCCGATGTAGATGACCTGGGTGCGGGTGAGCGACACGTTGCGCACGCCGAGCCCGATGAAGACCCCGATGATGACCCCCGCCACGGTCAGGATCACCAGCAGGTTGGCCCTCACCACCCGCTCCACCCGGCGGGCCAGCGGCTCCGGGCTGCCCGGCTTCCGCCCGTTGGCCAGCGGCTCGTCGAGGTGAGCGTCGCCGTTGGACGCCTTCCCTCCCTCCATGTCCATCTTCTCAGCCATTCACAAAAATAAAAAGTTGCCCTGAAATTGTCCTAAAAGCAAAAAAAAAAAAAAAGCTGCTGTTACAGTAGCGAGTGATATATTTTTTCAAGTACTTCTCCTCTTCCCTGTGGTTAACGCGCTGCCTCCAGCCGTAGTGTTTTCTACTTATGTAGACAACCCCCGCCACCTCCACATGAGGGTGTGACGCGTGATGTGGGCGTGGTTTAATAATAGGAAAATGCCAGCGGTTAATTACCCAGCCCGGATCACAGTAGTGAAAAACATGCATTCACGTCTAAATAGCAGCCATTCACACAAAGAGAGACCGTTGGGGTTTGACCCGAGCCTTAATTATAGTCTCATATTAAATAACTGTGAACCGAATATTTAACCAGTGTGCATATTTAACATGCACACTGCAATCAGAGGGAGGCTTTGAGATTTGTTAGAATGAAGGAAAAATGCCTTGTTAGGTTTTATTGCTCATTGACTTATGAGTGCTTATTTTTAATGATTTGTTTCATTGTTATTTCTGTGTGATGGTTTCTTCGTGCTGGATGAGTTGTGTTGTTCTGTGGCAGATTTTATTCTAAGTTTTCTTCTTCTTTCCCACTAAATGTTGTTTCACTACTGCAACTATTTCTGGTGTGTTAAAGCCTGCGTGATCTGATGAGGCAAAAAAAAACCACCATTATCACACATAGCTATATTTTTGAGTTGCCAGATTTTTAAACATATTGGTTTTGGAAATGATTATCACAGAATATAATGCTTTTTAAAATCTAAATAAAACAGTTTTCTAAATACACATTCAGTTAACTGTAGGCCACATTTCAGAATAAGACAGTAACTCCCTCGGGTCACACCTCTTCTCAGCCAGTGAGCTGAGTGAAGTATTTCTTCATGTGTAATTGTATGATGCACTTGTAGAGAAAATGTCAAACTCTGGGCTGAACTGCAGTCAAAATAGACTAGAAACCATACAAGAGTGCCAGCGGGTGCATTTTCATATTTTGAGGAGGTTTAAATAAACATGTTTAAACACTTGTGTGTGTATATGTGGAACCATAAGAACATATGCAAATTGTAGCTAAAGCAACGTGTCCTTAAGTGTGTGTTCAGGGAGAAGGTCTTTGCTTGATGTTACTTAACCTGAAACCAGCGTTAACCGCTGAATCATATGGCAAAAACCACAGCCACCTGAATATTCCCTTGCGCGTAATTATTAAACTTGAGTTGCATTAGCCGAGGTGCACATCTGTGGAGGCTGCCACTGGACTTTGATGTGACCTCCCTCCTGTGTGTGTTTATTTGCTCCCGTCCCAAGTACCGATTCAACAAAAAAACCCATTATTGTTGTATTCGTGACATCAAAGGGCGACGCACGTGGAACCACAAGCACAACAATAACATTAACCTAACATCTGGCACGTCTGAGCGGCTGTGAATGACCACAGAGGAGCTTGACACTTTTCTTTGCAACACATCCTCCCCTGCATATTCTGATATTTCGCCAGCGAAGCGCTGGCAGAACGAAAGTGATGAGTAAAAGAGAAAGTCTGAGATTCATAACAGTCAGAGAGGCTTTTTTTTAGTTGATAGAAATGTTCGTTACCCCAGCTACCACCCTGCAGTTTTTGGCAAGGTGCATGTCAAACTGTAACAAGAGACAGACTCTCATTGTCTGAAACACTGAGGCCTACTGTCCAATAGCTTAAAATTGGTGTGTAGGGGTCCAAGAAAGGCTGCGGTCAGCTTACACTCAAACAACAATCCGAGCTCTTTTTAAACAGGGTCCCACTGGAGGAAATTTGTGGGAAAAGCACCTTTAACACCAAAGAATGCCCGCAGGACCACAACACAGGCTGGTACGGAGCTGTCCTCTCGGTGCGCAGATTGTTATCTCAGGATAGCTCTTTGTTCCCTCGACTGTGTGAATGATTGGAGGAATCGCTGTGATTCTGTGAAAAAGTGCATCGCTCTGTGAGAAAGGACAACTTCAATAGCTAAACCCGCAGGCACATGAGAGCTGAGCGAGTTTTTCTAGGGTAGGCCCCGTCTGTATAAACACACACTGCACACACACATAATGCACATGCTGGGGAGATGAGTTTTTGGCCGTTATGAAACATATCAGAGTTTGACTGGTCTTCTAAATGCAGATCTCTTACCACAAGAACTATAAAACCATTCAAAGCTCAGTCTTCAGTCAATCACATCGATGAACTAGAGCGAGCTGTGAACATAGACGCACACTGCCACTGGAAGAGGTTTGATTTTTGGTGTAAATATTCCCTAGTTGTATTTTGCCCAGAGTCATGTGCCTCAGTTTAATTTATCACTTCATTTCTGTTTCACTTTATGCATGAAAAGCACTTGCAGCTCATGGACACAATGACAGAGAGCACCTAAATAGATAAACCTTATTTAATGCTACAGGCTATAGTTTGTGATAGTTGTGTATTAGAACATATATCGGATTATATGTTAGCATACAGGTCAGTTTCTCAACAACATTTGGATGGATTTCCATGGAAAGGTTATTCTGCAAAGCTGAACAGGATGTATAAGTGTACACAAAGCAAAGTCAAGATTTAAAGTTTGCTTTATTGTCGATTCTGCTGCATGTAAAGGACTCACAGATAATTGAAATTACAGTTCTCTAAAACCCTTGGTGCATGAAACAGAAATATAACACAAATAGCAAACCACAACAAAAATAAGGAACAAAGAGCATTTAACAATGCAAAGGTAAGGTATTTCCTCTACATGGGTCTTTCTTTACGGTTGATCACAGTGCCAAAGGTGCTCATATTTAGTCTGCAGTGAAAGTTTTTACTGTGACAGTTGAGCTTGCTGCTTGATTGTGTACCTGAGGGCACGCACGCAGCACAAGCATCGTGCAACCTCTGAAACCGGGACGTGGAATAAAGAACATGTTGGACAGCGGAGCACAGCTGTCTCGGGTATCATGAGAACAACAGGTCAGAGGCAGGGAGACTGACAAAGAAATGAGAAAGGTGGGGACAGAGAGGAAACTTAATACCAGTGCCAATCCAGGAACTCCTTTTTTCTGCTGTTGTCATGTAGCAGGATCAAGGTGGAGTACAAAACGGCTTTTTCTGACTGTTTGCTGCTTGTTTCACCTGCAAGAGACAGTGTATTTTGTTAGACTACTACCAAAAAAAAAAAAAAAACATCCGGAGACGATAAAATCAAAAGGATGTGTGCACACAAATCCCATGTTAGACAAGGAAATGGCTGAGTCATGATGAGAACACATGATTGGATGCTAATCTGAAAGGAATGTAAGAAAGAAGAAACAAAGACTTTGAAAGTATAAATATTTATTTAATGTCATGGAATAGGCCCTCTAAGATCCACAGGGGCCTACTGCATGAAGCATATTCAGTTGTAGTTTTTTTAGTTTTTTTTTTTTAAGGTTTAGGATAGACTAAATATGGTTAACACAATGACACAGCAAATTCCTGTTGCCCATGGTCTAACTTCATCTGATAAAAACTGAAGCTATATGAAACTTTGGTCTATTATACCAACAGTGTTTTTGTATTTGTTGCAATGGTTGGATGGATGGCATGAAATTTTATTTATTGACTTTCATGGTCACCTTTAATGACTGAGGCGATCCCCTGACTTTTCTTCTAGCACCACAGTAGGTTATTATTTGTGGCTTTCAGTGAAATATTTCAACAATTATGGAATGGATGTCAACAGACTTTGACTCACAGAGATGCCTGCAGTAGCTGTAATCTTGTTACCGTCTACTTAATGAATGCATTGTAGTAGCAAAGCAAACGCAAATGAATATTCCTCATGTGTGATGTGTTTTATTTTCTTGTATCACCCACAGCATGTCTATAGTCAACCACCACAGCTATCCCTGTAGCCCAGAAGTGACGAGAATGCTCCTAAACCCCGTCTGATCTCGCAGAGCCAAATGTGACCAGGAGGGGCCTCCCGAAATTATTTACAGCTTTACACTGTGTAATCAGACTCACATGCCATGCCTACAACCATCCTCCCATGTCTGTTACAGCCTGCCTTTCATAACTACACTGTCTTTATTCAAAGACGATTCAATAAATGTAAATCATTTCATTATCTCAGTTATTTGCTGCCTAACTAAACTAAACAACTCAGTGATCAGCAGTGATGATACTGTTACAACATGTCACTATCAGTCATGTCATTCATATATTTGCTGATATTCTCAAGTGTTACCATGGTAATATACTTCATGTAGATAAGTAGCTGATGTGCAGAGCAGATATTTGATGGCTGATAATGCGTTAGCAGTAACTGTCACCCACAGAGCTCAAAACCGTCTCCATGGTGACGCAGTTCTGATATTTTTATTGATTTCAAACTACAGCTTAAATACAGGTTCCTGTTCCCTCTTATCACTCACCTTATGTGAACTATGTTTCAATCAGGAAACAATCATGAGACAAACTGTTAGGTTTTAAACCAATTATCCTGAGCCCTTGGTGTGTTTGATCACATTCTTCAGCTTCACTTCAGGATTTCATTAACCCCTCTTTGGACAATGAATTCTAATTACATTTAGAGTGATGTTTAATTGTTCTTTTGATTGATTCGAAAGTTGAATGTCTGATGTTGGTAAAGGCATAATCACTACAAGTAAATTGGTCTATTCTCACCTTTTCTAAAACACATTATGGGAAAGTAATTATATAGCTGTCCCCACATCTTCACAAATATTCTGTCTCACATGACTTTTCCCCAACACTACGCTGCATTTTCAGTTAAATCTGCACCAGCCATGTGCTTAAGGCAGCGTAGTCTAAACAGCACCATGTGTTGGAATGGTGTTTTTGTCCCTGACATTTTTTGGCTCTAAATGTTTAACCCACTACTTGTCCTGTTTTATCACCAAAAACACCTTTGGCTTGTTTTGCTCTGTAAAGCACGGTTCAAGAAACTTCTGTGTCACCATGAAATGCTGACACGGTGTTTTGTGCCCACAGGTAATGTATTTTAAGCATGTTTTAAGCAGGTTTGCTTTAACTACAATGTTTGTTGTAAGTTGGTACATCTTGTCAATCAAGATCATAAAAAGCGAGATCTGGAATATAATGTGATTTTAGATTCTTCTTGACAGTTATAATAATTTCTATATCTATGGCAAGTCCATCTCTCCTCCTTCAGTGTTATAAATAAAAGAGCACTGCAAATGTAAATTATCCTCTTTTCCCTGCATCTCCTTAGTCATTTGATCTCTCCGCATGCTTCCGCTCTTCCTCTCTGTCTGTCCGTCTGTCTGTAATGAGTGGAGTGAGTTACTCAGTGGAGGTCATAGCTGCTCGTTTAGTCCAGGCTGGTGAAAATATATCCTGCCATTGCATCAGGACACACACGCCCGTCAACAATACCTTGATGTGAACACGTGCAAGTGCCACATTGTGCATGCTTGTGCGTATGTTTGTGTCACAGTGTGTATCTGAATAGATGACCTGCATTAGGCTGACGTCAATCAATAACACACAGGGAGAGGAGCAGTCTGCCTGGCCTCATTGTTTTCCTCTGCGTAGGCTCATTGCTTTACTGTATAGTCATGCACGCATTTGAGTCTTATAACATGATTTCACTGCTTTTGGTTTTCATTCTTTACATTGCCCAGCCAACTGAAGTGGGTAATTTAGATCAGATTTTTTTTTAATGTCTCAACAGCCACTTACCCCAAATAGATATGGCCACACTAAAGGTCAGACACTGCTGGATTCAGACGTGAGAGACGTTCAACTTTCCTTGCATGTATCAGACTCAAGGACAGTTGATACATCCCAGCGCTCATATCGTGCCCTGTGCCAATCCAGACCATGGGAGAGGAAACTTCAGTTTACAAACTGCATTTATCCATCCAGTCAGGCCAGTTTTAGTGCTGTCACACCCTTGGAGCACCTCACCTCTTCATGAAATTTCACTAGATTTAATTAAGCCAATCTTCTCAGTATTGCAAAAACTGTAAACCTGTACAAGATGTTATTTCTTATTATTATTTTTATTTCTTATTTTTTATTATTTTTTCAGATGTCTGTACATATCTCCCCTCTCTATGGCAGATAATTATGTATGCAAATGGTTAGCCTCAGTGACAAGAGACTAATCATTGGCCTGAAGCTCACAGAGCATTGAGGTTATGTCAGAGAGCAGCTTGATGAATGTGAGTGAGGACTGAAGGCTGGGAGGGCAGGCAACCTGCAGACTAAAAACACTCGCAGAACACTATCCTCCCACAGGATGTCTACAGGGAACATTCAGACCTGGGCAGTCCAAGCCGGACTGAGCGAGTGAGGCATCTGATTTGCTGAGGTCAACACGCCTACACCCCCTCCCCACCTTCCCGTCTCCTTTACCCACAATCCTGCTTTGGATGTCATACGATACTGTATGGCAGCATTGAGGGGCTCAGATTTTTCTCTTTTCACCAGCCCACCTACTCACTCACGTCCTACTCTGTTCTCCTTCACTAGCTGTCTTTGTGCAGATAAGCACTGGGCTCAAGGAACAAAAAGAACTGAGGGGAAAGACGTGATTGTTCTGTTCCTCTGATTTCTTTTAAACCTGAAATGTCAGGAGTCTCATAAATCACATCTGTTCTTAGAAAGTCTCTAAAGCTCTAAGGCTTTAAAGTAAGGTTTAACACTCTGTGCTAGCCCACTGTGAACATGTATTTCTCAACAGCCGTCACATCTTTGCTCTCTTCATGTGCAGAGTGCACATGCGCCAGCTTGTCATGAATGGTGTTTTGTGTGTATGTAGACTGGTTGTGGAACACATGCAAATGTGTTCTCTGGTGATCAAGCTTTAGTTTGCCCCTATATGCATGGGTTAGTAGAGAGCAACTAAAATATTTAGTACATGTTGGGGTAAGACTCATTTCTGACTTGTAAA
Source organism: Amniataba percoides (assembly GCA_037176925.1). Classification (NCBI taxonomy): domain Eukaryota; kingdom Metazoa; phylum Chordata; class Actinopteri; order Centrarchiformes; family Terapontidae; genus Amniataba; species Amniataba percoides. The sequence continues at coordinate 11,643,160 of JBAJHX010000049.1, read as the reverse complement.
GTTTATCACAATGGAAGGAATATTTGTTGTTTTTTTTGTTTTTAAAAAAAAATAATTTTAGATGAAACTATGACAATATAGAAATGGCAACCCCAAAAAAAGGCATTATTGATATTCAAATGCACTTGGTGAACACAAGGGGTTGAACCATGAGCATAATCACTGTATTCAGTTATTCAGTTTCCCTGCAGCTTGCCAATGGTAATTTCCCTGATGATATGTGATATGGATAAAAGGCAAAGCACCACAGAAAGAGTGAGGTGAAATCAGCTGCACTGAGTCTGCATAACATGTCGGGTTCACTGAGTGCAGTTTAGTCAAAAAGCTGAGGGGTCTTCTGAATCCCATTCAGCTATTCACTGAACAACCCTTATTAACGGGTGTTAATGTCAAATATTCACTGTTCTTCATGTAGTCACACTAATTAGACTTAACTGACTCAAAAGGCGGTTTTTGGAGGCCCTGGATAAGGGGGGGAAAATAGATGCAACATGTCTCACAGAGTTAATTGTGTGCACATGCAGCTGTAGCTATATATACACAGTCTGCATGCCAAGTTGTGTATGAAAACTATCTATGCCATATGCCTATTCGCTGGTACTTGAGCCTGTAATGTGTGTATTCATAGTTCTGTTTACATGAGAAGTAGCTGGTGGGAACTGGTCCTGTCCAGCGTAGAGGTCACTCAGATTTATAAGAAAGTTTACACAAGATCTGAAGGAGAGCTGGAGGTGTGAGCGGCTTGTTTGCTGTTCCTCTCATAGAGGTTTCTGTCCTTCACGTGGCCTTAACAAAGTTATTGTCCCAACTCTCCATAAATGGCAAAGTTGAAAAGGTGCCCTAAAAGTAGTAACCTACATACCTAAGTGATAAAGTGAGTTAAAATACACAAAAGCAACTTGGTGGAAAACGGAGGGCCATTTAAGATGCTGGTATAATCAGTGATGACTGATAAGGAAGTTACAGAGTTACCAAGTAAAATGATTTCTGTACTCCCCTCTGACAAAGGAGGTGGCTGACCCTGAGGTGAAAATGCCAGTGCTTCCATAGCAACGATAATATCATCAACGACTCATGGGAGAGCAGCTGGCTGCAGGAAAGAGCTGCCATAACAACAATGGATTCCTTAAGTGTCTTCGTTACAATACCTTAAAAATCTATTACATTTTACTCTATTGAATTGTAAGCAATATGGTTTTATATTTGATTATCTCTTCTTCTACTGCCCTTGAATCCCTAATAATTGAAATATTTTCTTTTTCATGCTTATTACCTTCATAATCCCTCCAGTCCATCCACAGATACCATTCTCATGAATACTGCCATCTCAGTCCTTCAATATTGAGGATGAAAGGCTGTAAACTCATACCATGATGGCGTCTGCTGAGTCAGTTTAATATAATTTCAGTAGTCAGGGCTATTAAAGGATTCATCTCTAAATGAAAACACAGGTGGAGGCCTTTACGCTCACATGCTACACAAACATTCACTCATTTTCCTAGTAATAAACTGAAAGCTGTGGCTTCGCCTTGTGCTTGTTTTCACCGGGGTTTCCCTGTCATGGAGGGTACAGTGTTGTACAGAGCGGAGGCACGTTAAATGAAAAAAAATCTCTTAATCTCTACTCCCTCAATCTCCAGATTCACCTCTCTCATATATTTCACTTCCTCCCCCTCCCCCCACCTCCCCCTCTCTCCTCTCTCTCTCAGTGTGTGAACCCACATGGCAGCCTAATCCCCTTACTGTAGCCAATAATGCCTGTTGGCTCTGGCTCTTAGCTGCAATAGTAGAGTGGATGAAGCACAGTGCTGCCATGTCGCTTAGATAAACCGCTCATGCTCCCAGTGACACAGTTCCCTACTGTCACCCGACAAATGTCTTCCTGTCTGATCTGAAAAGCTGACATGACGATGGCAGTCCCAACTCTACGCGCCTTCAAATTTAACAGCCACTGTGCAGGTAGTGACTGTGTCTGCATTATCTTTTTCCTCTGCCCCAGTTTCTTACTGCTCTAATCCTTTGCTTTTGCCTGTCTTACACAGCAAACTGCTGCCTAATCAAACATTGGCTCGGCCTTAGTGGAACATAAGCCGATGCAGTACGAACATAATGCAGTCAACTGTTCATTCAACTGAAAAAAAAACTACAAAGAAACTTTTTTCTGGCCAAATAGGGTTACAATCTGTAACAAGACTCTTACATATACATTTTTGGGTTTCATAAGAAACTTAACTTAACTTCAACTATTGATCCTGACACTTTTTGAACACATGTACAATTGCAATATGGGCCAGCTCCAGAAAACCAACCAAAAACAAGACTAAGAGTTAACAGCATGTACTTAACCCAAAGAGTTGAACATGTGGAAACTATGACTGTCGAAACAAATGTTTGATGGTAATTCAAATAATAGTTATTGAGACGAGGGCTGTCCTGCGATTGACTGGCAACCAGTCCACGGTGTACCCCGGCTTGATTTGCTTTGATTTGTTCTTGTTTTAAGAAAATTGCAGTTTCTGTCTGGTCTTACCATGAAAGTTGCTCCATCATGTGAGAATATTAATTAGACGCACCCAAAGCCGATATGAGTTCACATGTTTCAACGTGCAAAGCTCTGTTTCCACATCTGTCTGAGACTACACCCACTTTGATTTAGTTTGGACTATCCTGGCAGCTTTACTGAATTGCTCGGCTGATATTGTACTCTTTCAGAAGTCGGTGTGCATGTGACATAAATGTCTCCCACTGCTTTTTTATACACCAGACCTGAAAGAATCTTGCCGAGGGGGCTTGAATAGACAGACGCCAGCAGAGGCAGGGCTCGTGGGGCCCAGTGGAGGACCAGGCAGAGGTCAGACAGAGAGGTCAGACGATCTAAGCCCATGCTGTGTTGGAGATGCCTCTGGGATAGGTGCTCAGACACACCCCATCCCGTGAGAACAGTCACATTGCGTGGCTCCCCTGGGACACAGAGACACATCCATGTGTAACGTCTGCCTAGCCAACCATCCTTAACTGTGTCTGTCACTCGACACACACACATGAACTCAAAAAATGGACATGATACATACACAATTCAATACACCTGAATGCATGTGTCACTCCTAAAAAGCGCACAAACATAATGCACATGTCAAAACACACACATACACTAAAATCTTAGCCGATACAGATGCACCGTGTGAGGTTCACATGTGGAGATATATGAAGAGACAGTCTATTGATTTGGCAATAACACATACAGCCCTGGAGAGAAGGTAACAGCCATCAGAAATCGCCTAATTATTCTGAGGTATGCTGGGTACGAGATCCATCACCATGGCAACTACAGATGTGACCTTAACGTAGAGGACACATTAAAGGCAGCTCTGTATATTGTGAACATAGAAAACATAACCTTGTTATTTTAGCTTGGACATGGGAGGAATGAAGAGCACACACATAAAAAAAAGGTTTCTGATTTATTTTTCTGTGCTTGGATTTATTTGCCGATTTGTTTGTCTCTCTAAAGGAAAATGTGATCATAATATTGTTTGTCTGGAAGGAGTGATGAGAGTCAGCCATAATTGCATGTTTTTGCACTGTAGTCCCAGAAGGACACAGTGTTCCTTTGGCACAAAAGTCAGAGGAAAGAAAAGGACACAGATGTCTCAAACCGAAACTAAAGACATTCAAAATAAAAGCATTTAATTGAAGTCAGTGAAATAATAAGAAGACTCCAAGATTATTACTGCCAGCACAAAAACATACAAAACAACAAAATGTCCCTTGACAAAAAGCGATGTCTTATCAGCTGCCACCGTTATGTGTGCGTTTTATTCTCCACCTTACACAACTAAGACACCATAGCCAACACAAATTGTAATTGGTTTATTTGAAGTCTTGGTCTGATTTTTGGCCCTCTCTTGGAGTTATTCTCATCATTTCTGTCAAAAAGCATTTATTCCTTTCTCTGTCAGTAACTACATCATATATCCACTCTCAGTTACCTACAACGTCCCCTTTGAGGGAATTCTGTCATGCTGTATTGTTTTTTTGTATGGCCACCCTTTGGCCACTTTCATTTCATTGAAGTGCTGCGTAAACCATTCACATTTCTATTCAAACCCCTGCTCTCAATACTGCTTCTCTTCCACGCCTGGAGGATGTAATCAGTTAGAGATCTGCTACAGTACTGTATCTGCATCTGTAACAGCGTGAAAAAGAGTTGCATTTATTTATTCATTATCGAAAACTGGACACAATAAAAGTAACATCCTGAATACTCATCGCTGAATGGACAAACATAAATGCAAAGAGAGGCTGTGGAGGTCCAGTGAGAGATGAATTGCTGGGAAGCAGGAAGTGGTTTTAGCATTATGTAAGGACTGGAAATAATGATTATCAATCATTATTAATTAATATCTATATCAGCCAATTCTCTTCTTGTTGCACAAACTAATAATTTTGTACCCATTACAGTTACTTGCAGTGCATTCTGATGTCTTTAAATGGCTTATTTATGTCAGTTAACTTTCATGTAAGAGAAGGAATAGCATAAAATCCTGACATTTAATCAATTTTCAAAGTTGTCACAGATCAACTTCCATCATCTAATCTATTCATCGAGTGATCGTTGCAGCGGTGCTTGCACAAAGTCATAAATGATTGTGACTACATAGAACATGTGACCTTAAAACAACCTCCATCCCCAAATGAACGACTTCACAGCAACCAGGCTCCTTTCTTGTCAAGAAAAATAATACTTGCCTGGGAAGAGGAACAACAGTGTCATATTTTTATTATATCACCATGAGAACCCAGTGTTCCTTGATACAAAGGTCAGTTGTCAGGGGACATGACATTAAAAAAATAACAGAGATGAATGTGTTTTTGATCAAGTGCCACTGATGTCTCAGTGTGAAACTTAAATGGTGAATAGATGTCATAGAAGAGGGGCAGAAGGATTAAATTATGGAAATTCTGTCAAAACAGGTAATAGCAAAAGTGAAAGCAACGTAAAGGATGAGAGCAGCACCATTAAGTCAAAGAAAAATAAAGCAGAATGATGAATGTAGCAATGTGGCCTCAACTGAAGACGTGATGGTATGATCCAGTAAAAGGCAGCTTCTCTGAGACTCGGCTGAGTCATTGCATGCCCTGATAGAGCATCCACGTGAAGATATAGCCAGACATCAAATTTCCTGAACAAGCGGTCACTTTTATGATAACGTGTGTGTGTGTGTGTGTGTGTGTGTGTGTGTGTGTGTGTGTGTGTGTGTGTGTGTGTGCAACAATGCAACTTACGAGCAGTTACAAGTTATGTAAACCTATTGTCCTAACACAAAATTAAAACACTCAAATGTGACAAAAAACTAGGCTGAATGGGACAAGGCCTTACAAACCTCTCTTTTGCTGGTGGGTGTGTGGTAGTGCAGTCAGTTGTGACCAATAATAACACCTGCTTTGAGAAGTAGAAAGGTGGCCCTCGCACCAAAACTCTTTAAACAGGTGTGCAACTTCTTTCCCAGTCAAGTCAAACACAGAGAAACTGCTTTTATTACCTCTACTTGCCATGTTTGCCACCTGAGACTGTGGTTTGATCATCAATGATAAATATCATCAGGAATTACACATATAAATATGTTTTAGAGTGACTTTTCACTCACTTCTAACAGAATATAGCTGTCATTCTACCTTATATCCCCTTAAACTTTTCATTTGTTGTTTTTCACGAGAGCCCACCTGCACTTAAATTCCAAGGTCAGAGGAGAGAGGGGGAACACTTAAGAACAAAGCCATAAATCAGTGTCTGCTTGACATCCACATGTGCACACACAGGAGGTGTTGAGGAATAGCATTCCTGTTATTTTGGCTTTGATGTTTTGATATGCATGCTATTTCCTCAATAAAGACAAGAATGCCCACACATCATTCAGAATCAATCACACACATAAGCCTAAGAAAATATCCAGGAGTAAAACTTGGAGAAAAGGACAACCAGACAGACAAAAAAACAACTTCTGCCCTCAGCCTCAAATAAAACAGTTGGGTGCATATTCACAATATGTTCCTCCAAGTATTTTTAAATAGCTTGTACTGTAACACCTGAGCAACAGTTTTTCTATTGTCACTGCTCTGAATTGAACTAAGGCTCAGACATTCTCAAAATTCAACTTTATTTTGGCCCCGTAGTGCTGGTGTTGGTTGATAAGAGACACTGTTGACATTCAGATACTTTCAAGCACTTATCATGACTGGGGCTGGCGATGTGAAGATACGGCTCACTCGCTACTGTGCTGTCACCACCAAATTATATTCCTGAAAAGGCAAAGGCAAGCAGAGTATTACATAATCACTTGATTTGTGAATGAGTATGTGAAAAACGTTTCAATATTCAACAATCAATATTCACAGGTCATGAGGAAATATTCGGGCTGGTTGTTGTGCTTGAGATATTCGACACAAAATCTGAATTATAATCTCTTAAAGCCAACAAGAGGTTCAATATTCTGCTGAGATTATAAATAAATCTGAATAAAATCACATTTTCTGAGAAATTTCCTCTTAAAACTGCAATTGATGGCTCTTACTGATAACATAATGTCCCCTTGATGATGATCTAGACAGATAGAAAATGACTGGACCCAAAAAAGACCCATTGTGAGAAACAGTGGACAAATGGCCAGTCCACAAGAAAATATGCACAAGGACAGCCAAAAGAAGACACATCCAACCTAAAAGGCAGGAAAAAAATGTGAGGAAAAATATTGTGTAAGAGTAAAGGAACATTTTGCAATTAAATCATCTTCTGGAACGGTCGGGCCACAATAAAACAGTGCTGAGTCAAAGGAAGACATTTTGAAACTTACAAAAGAGAAAGAAAAACACCCAAATTTCGGAAATTTGGTGCAGAAGAAGATGAATGAGTCATGCAACGCCAGAATCAGAGATCAGAGCTGGGGACAGAGCTTAGAGTGACAGGGCCACTAACTGACCCAGCAGTCCCTGTGTGCGTGCTCAGGCGGAAAATAGCACTGTCATGTAACTATTTCTAGCTAGAGTAACAGTTTGGAGGGATTGCATCATTGCGACTAGAGTTCAAAAATAAAATCTAAGACCCCAGTTGAGATCCCAATAAAGACAAACATTTGCTTCTACATGATGTCACGCATGTTGGCAGAGAGTGTCGAAAAAATCAAAAAATCACTGTAGAGTTACAAGGCGGCTGCAGGCCGAGGTTTCATGATGCACACGCTTTCGACTGCACTTGCCAACATCTCGTGTGCCGGATGTGTTTTCCACGCTGTGCCTGCATGTAACAATACAGTACAGTCCAGCAAAAGCGCACAGAGAAACTGCGAGCAAAGCTTACATTACTGCACAAAGAGTGTCATTCACGTTCAACGGTTGAGGACTTTTCCTGTCACGTTCTGACCTCTGGTGGTTACACATGACACCACAGGGCGAACTGGACTTCAACTGCTATGAAGGAGATAGGCCACAAGGTGGAGGGAGAGCAGCAGAAAGATGAGATGTGTGGGCCACTGCTGCCATATGGACAAAGACTCATCTAGTAACAATCACTGTGTTTTCCTTGGAGGAAGAAAAAACAGCAGTCAGATACAAATCTTGCGAAAAAATAACTATGGCCATTATATAATTAATAATGCTGCAGAAAAGGTATTTAAGTAGCATGGAGTTGTTTAAATATTCAGCTGATAGGAAAGATAGAGCATTACAGGAGACGCACCGCTCTGCTTCAGTCACTGCAGCAAATGTATGAGCTCCTCATCTTACACCTCACTACTACAGGGTGGGCATTAGCAGAAGAGCAGCCAGGGTTTCATACTTCGCTGACCTCACTGTTTATACAGGAGGCAAAGTGGAGAGGCACACATATTCAAAGAAGCCAGGCGCATAATCATTAGGGATGCTTATTCAGAGCATTTTTTCCAAAGTCTGGTATATTTTCTTGGCACAAACTGCCCTGACTCAGGCTGGCTATTCTACCTGTGTAATTTCTCAGCACAGACAGAAAGGTGTCCATGGACCGTAATCTAAAAATGACATTATGGACTATAATGTCTGTACAGACTCTTGGTTACTCTTTAATCAGATGCAGTTCCTTGTATTTATCTATAATTCGAGATGTTTGACCCCTTTTTGTTCAATACATTTTTCTTTGTTTTACAATTCATACCAAAAGTCAGTCATCATATCAGTATATCAAGTTTATTGTATACACTGTGACGTTGTTGCTTATCTGATTCGAGGGTGTATGGACAGAGGGCGACGTTCACCACAGATTGTGAAGCTCCTTCAGGCTGTGGTATGTGATATTATAAATAAAATGGACTTATCAGAACTAGATGGGCTACTGATGAGATATTTTGAAATGTCATCCGTACTGTATTTGAACAAACCACCTTGCACAAAGGGCGTCATTGTACAGGAAGTCTCACAGGTGACTTTTAAATTCCCCTCGGACTGTGACAATGTGTCTTGTATACTCGATGCTTCAGGCTCCAGGAGTTTGTGAAATGGAGGAGGAAGTTGGAAGTGTCTCGGTGTGTTTTTGTCCGACCCTGCTGTTTGTATTTACAACTAGTTTCAATCTGTTAACTTGTTTGATGCTTGTTTTTTTGGTCAGTACACTTACAAAAGCGAGGGGCGGCACTACAGGACTATGCTCCACTGAGGGAATTTACCACATTGCGGTAATTTGTTTATGTGTGCGCCGTGAGTGTAAATACACTAATGAACACCATCTGTGTTTCTGTGTGAGTGCCAGTGTGTTTTGAGGGGCCATTTATTTTAGCGGTGTCAGTTGTGTTGATATAGTTGCACTGTCATGAGGGTGAACAGTGAAAGGGTCAGCGTGACATGCACGTTCAGTTTTTCCGTTGTGTGTGTTTTCATTATGATCAATGAAAGAAGCTTTCTCTCAGTAAACAGTGGTTAAATGTCAGTCACAGTGGGGGACTGGAGGAACTGCGGACTGCAATTTCTCATAGCTCATGATGTTAACACAAACTTTTTGTTTTAAACTGATCTTTTTTTTTTCTGTCAAACTGTCCAAAAGCCAAGACTTAAAAATGAAGAATCTGTTTTTGATAATTATATAATAACTAAGCAGTTGTTTAGGTACTAACAAGTAATGTTAAATGTGTGGTGCACTTGTGGTGATTAACCTACACCTACACACACACACACACACACACACACGAAGTGAGCAGTGAGCAGAATGAATTGCAGTTTTGATATCCTTGAGGTTTCTTTCTCTGGTGTTTTCGGGACTCAATCATGCGTTTACTATAAGGTAAATATATGTATCAATTACATATGTATATCTTTTGTATATTATATATATTTGTATATCTTCTATCTACTCACAATACAATGTTACACACTTAAAGGTCGAGCCCAAACTCAAAGGCCAAGCCCAAACTCCTAGCTTAAGCCCTAGCTTATGTCCTCTTTTAAAATCCAGTTAGAATTCACCATGTGCAGCATGACATTGTGATGTTGAGATACTTCAAAAAGCATGTTGTATTTTTTTGTTTACTTCCTCTTGTGTCTTTAATCTTCTCCTTGGCAATCATGTGCTGAAGAGCTTGTGAATGATTATCCTCCATACACAGTTCACAAGCTTCTAAAAACATCTGCTGTAAATGGTTGATTTTCCAAAACCCTGCTGGCCCACATCAACTTCGGTTCAATATATCATTTCAATCTGACCTCGAATCCTGAAATCCCAGGGTTTGGGAAAATGCTATCCTACTTATCCTGCTGTTTTTTTTCTGCAAAACTGCGTGCTCAAGTGCGGTGATCTGTGGTTGCTGAGCAACCTAAAGCAATCTTGTACTTGAATGCCTTTGTGTCGCATTTTATCAACTTACCAATCAGACCTGAAGAATCAAAAGGGAAGCGATGAAGGTCTTTGAAATACTAATCCAGCAGCGGTGGATAGGAGGCATTGTGACTGTGGTTAACATCATACTGAAGCAGACATTGATTAGCAGAGGAGAAAACCACAGCAGTGTTTGGTGTATGAACTTGCCTCTCGAATCAGGCACAGTCAGTTTGATGGATTGATTTTAAGTTCTCAAGAATCTGCACATCTCATTGTGTAGTATCTTGAAACAATATTCCTCTTTAATGCTCATGAGAAGTTATTTAACCTTAAAAAAATAGGCCTCAACAGGTACTATGTGTACAATATCAAGAAAAGAATCCAGTTTTATGCTTGTATTTCATTATGTATTATGTTTAATATGCCTCTTGCCAAGTGTATATGTGTCCTGTCCACAAAGCACAAGGTTTATTAATAATCGTGAAGATGGCCGCTCTTCTTCACTGCACTGCTCTTCACTGCTAAGGTTGACTGTTGCAATTAAATCTAACTTGATGCCTTGATTTGCTTTAGAGTCAAATTATTGTTTAATTGAGCTTAATCTGACTACAAAAGAGATTTGGTGGACTTCCGACATGTAAGTTAATTTATGAAAAAGTTTTAAAGTGAATCAGCTCGACAGTTTTAGTAAGATGATAACTCCTCTGACAGACCTTTTAAGGAGGCTTCGCTTGCCTGTGTTTATTTTAGGCATAGGTCTTATTAAAACAGACAGACAAACTTGGTTTCTGATATTCACAGCATGCCCTGCAATTAGTGAACTGTATTTTGATCGCTCATGTCGTCTATGACTGAGATTGATGGCGTTTAATTCTGATAATGTGTCTGGTGGTACAAGCTTGGTCTCATCTCTCTAGCTGCGTAAAACTGGGATTAAGCTCAGATTTTTTTTTTCCCCAGTAAATCAATAGCAAATTCTTTGTCAAAAAGGGACAAGTTTTAATTAAATATTCCAAAATTAAAAAAAGGCAAACAATATCCATTTTTCTTATTGTTTTAGTTTCTATTGCATTTGAATGACCATATTATCCACAGCATAAAGGCATTAATCTACTTTTTTTTGTTATAATTTTTTTTTCTATCATTCACGCATGGCATTTCAAACAATAAAGTGCTTTTTTTTAAAAATAACCTTCTCTTTAAACAATCTAAAATACACTGAGACAATGTCTGCAAGCCTCTTTGAGACAGTGGAAACATATTTACACACAAACACTCAGTCGCACACACACCCCTGCGCCTCACATACAGTGTATGCTCAACACTGTGCTTTTTACTGGAGATAAATCTTGAGTGTAAATGTGTGTGTTTGTCTGACAGTGTCCACACTGGCGATACGTACTTTTTCCATCTCGTTAAAAAAAAAAAAAAAACAGGTAAGAGTCAAGCTGGATGAGCATACAGACTAGTGAGCATACACACACAAACACACTCAAACCCTGTATCAACCCCCGTCACTGGACAGCTCGCCTCTTGTCTCACGTGTGAGTCGTGTATTTCAGTCATACGGAGAGCACTACACATCAGTCACGTAGAAAAGCTTTTGTGTCCTCTAGGCGCGGTTTTAAAAATCAGTTTCGCGCAATGCAGGTGCTAAACAAAACCCCAAACTGTAAGATGCTGGATTATTCAGTGTCACGTTAACACTTTGGGGCTTTTTTAAAGCCAGTTGTTGTAATAATGTCCTGGAGTACTTCCTGAATTCTACTTAGTGTGCTATAAGGAGTAAAACTACAACGTGAAGTCGTCCTCATGCAAGTTTTAAGAGCATCCCTGTAATGTTGAGTTTAGTGCTTGGCTCAGGACTGTCTGAAAGAGTGCCACAGAGACACTTTCTACTGTATCATGGCCGACTATCACTCGACCATTTTTTTCTTCTGTGCTTCTGTGTTTCACACTGACCACACGTGCACACTCGCCCACATCATGAGACAAGGGGACCACATTGCAGGCAGCGCCGGTGATTTCTACTCCTTGCACTACCTTCTCCCCGACTGTCTGTCCACCCGTTTATCAATTACGCTCCTTGTGTTTGAATCGAAAAATAACACCAGAGCAGAGTTAAAACAATGATTTCTCATTACAACACAACACCACTGAAAACTGAACAGGCAGAACTGCAACAAAATAAAATTAAGATGTCTCTTTTTTTCTCAGTTTTTCATCTTCATACATCGTTCAGTGAGACGCCAAAGTTATTTCCCCTCCTCTTTTGCCGCGATGCGTCATTCTGATCTCGCCGCTGCCACACAATCCAGTCCACTGTGCTCTATGTCTGCCACATCTTTCATCAGCGGCCCAATCACGTGGCAGGAAAACATGACATCTCTGCCCGTGACACGCATTCCCACAGATGACGCCGTTAAAAAGTGGCCGACAGTTTTACGGTGTCTCCCCTTGTGATCGCGATGTCCATTAGCAGTTCAGGAAGGCACATAATGCTTTCGGAGTGCTCTCCAGTGATTAGATGAGATTTACGTCCGGCTGTTTTGAGTGACAGGCACTTGAACACCTTTCTGTCCCGTTGCTATGGACACAAGGAACAGAGAAAAAGCACGTTAGTCACATTTAATATTAAGTTGCGTCAAACATAAAGAGGTGATGCAGTGAATAAACAGTCAGAAAAGACTGAACTATGGCGGTAAAGATGCTTACCCAGTCTGTACTTCTCCTTAGCCTCAGCTCGCTCTTTGGCATCAAAGTACCAGACTGTAATGGCATAGCTGTAAGACATCACAAGAGCAAAGACATCTTAATATCACTAAGACCAGAGCAGAATATATAAACCTGAAAAAATAACAAATTTCTTGTGAAGCTTTAAGAAAAATTAATGGCTGTAACATTAAGAAATAAAATCCTTAAGGTGATAAGTAAACTGTTTATTTCCAGTTCTATCTGGTTAAATGATTCTTTTTAGGGGTTATATAATCACATATAAATGCAGTTTGGCAGTAGTTTCAAAGCTGTCTGTGATAAATAAAATTGCCCAAAAACAGTCCAAGGCACATTTTAGCTGAAGGCGACAGATTACGAGAAATGTGTGGTATGACGCGTCTCGTTAAGCGAACCGCAGACAGATGCCAAGGGCAGCAGAGGGTTAATTCCTACAGTTTCTGGTCTCTCCTGTGGGGCTGTGTTGTTTATTCCTGTCTCTCATGTCTGTGCCTCTCCAGCACGAGTCCTGCAATCGAACCTTCCTCCCCCTCCCTCCCCCGACCCCCTCAGGAAACACATACTTCCTGCCTCCGGCTCCACCTCGCCCCCCAGCAGTCCGATGGAGAGGAGAGGAGGAAGTGCTGGAGTAAAAGGGTATATGTCACGTGCCCTCAACGGACGCAACTACTTGGTGCGATGATTTAAATAATTGCACGTGCTTACACGATTGTGTATTTGCAAAGTGGGTGTGTCTCACGTGCATGTGCATCTACAGCACAGAGCTCATTAAAATATGCTATATATACAAAATTGGCAAAATGGTTTCTAAAATATAAAATCAGCCAAGACTTTTTTTTTCCCCAAGGCCGCGGCATGTTTTAAAAGCTACTGACCGAGTGGAGTAGGCTGGCTTGACTTCGTGCGGGTTCCTGCGATCAGACCAGAAGATGAGCAGTCGGTCAAACAGAGGTTCGATGCTGGCGACCACATTTTTGCCTTCAGGGTAGATCTGCAGCAGCCCTCCTTGTTTCTGCAAACACACAGAGCACGCACATTATTTGACGTAACATTTAAGAGCAAGCTGACTCTAAAAAGAGGCTTAAAGCTACCAGTCACAGTGTTACCCTACATCCACATTTTTCTTGACTGCAAATATACTGCTCTTGAGTTACCTTGACTTCCCAGTTCTTGTTGAGATAGTAGATACACGTGATGCAGCGTCCATCACCATTAGGGTTGTCGACATGACGGACGTACCCTGCCCCGTTACCCGGGTAACAGGCGACCATGGCCTAAAAGCGGAGAAAATGGGATCGTTAGTTGGGCAATAAAAAACTACCTGATGCAGCATTATGACAAACTTAACTGCCCTTTAAAGGCGGTTTGTGTTTTGCCTTTTATATTGAGTCTGCCTATTCTGACTGAACTACAGGTGATCTGCGAATGATAAGCAGGAGGAGCTAAACGCGACTGATCTGCATTTAAAAATGTCAGCCAGCTCGAAGTCTGCTCTACCTTCTAGCTTCCACTGGTCCACCTCTTAACATTTGGCTTTCCCACCGCTCCACTCTAAACTGTTTTCCAGGTGGACTATTCTGCGTTCATAATATCGCATTCCTTCATGTAATTTGGGAAACGCACGCAGTCACGAGAGGGAGCGGAGAAATGTGTCAGAGTTCAACAGTTGTTCCCAGCCACAAAATGATCTGCAGATAGAGTATCCACGTTCAAACAATGGCCTCGCGCTGGTATTTCCTCTGCTTGACGTCTATGTGTTGGAGGGCTGTGCAGCGGGAGAGCGCCGCGATCTCTGGGGAGTCCGGGCGGGGGGAACCGAGACCTGCATGAGAGCTCTTCAGTCAATGCGCATTCCAGACCAGAGCCACTACAGGACCATGTGACTATAAATGTACTGCGCCGGGGTGGAAATGCGCTGAGCCCATGTCACTATGACATATCAGTCTGAACCACGGAAACACGCTCATGTTTCAGGGCCGTGTAAATAGTTTCCAGACTGTCTCCACTGGCTGTAGAAAGTGTTCAGTCTTTTCCTTTGATTCACACATTGACTCACATCAGCGGAGAAAGATTTGAGATGATGGTAGTTGGCAGCATGTAGAGTAATAACTCCCGTATTATCTCTCCAGGGTGACTATAAAGGGAGATACTGTCACTGTCTGGACTCACACTGTTCTGAGCAAAAGTTACAATATCGGGCTCATCGCATCACCTCGGCTCAGTTCTGAGACGCCATCATTCACGACTAACAGGTTCCGCACTGCTGCAGTATCGATTTTACTTGCCTGCGCTATCATTTAAGCTCTCGTACTGCATTGTGAGAGTCTTAAACCCCGAGGACATCAAACACAGATTTCTAAGATGAGCGCACCTGTCCCCGTGTTGTTTGCGAAACACATTTTGTGAAAGAGGGCTTCAGCCAGAGAGCAAGCCGCCCCCCCTCCTTCCTCCTCCTCCTCCTCCTCCTCCTTGTAGTGTTTCCCTCCTCATTCACAGCCAAGTGAGCCTGGTTTTGTTGTGTATGACTCATTGTCAGCTCTCATTACTGACCAACGCTCGCAGTCAGAGCCCATTAACCTCTGGACCTTTGGCTGCAGGCTCCCACTGACCAACGGACCTGCTGCGTCAAAATCACAGGTCAAATGTACGCAAAGGAAAATAAAAAAATCTGTGTACGCATGCCATGATCGTTAGGAAGATTAATGTAATCTGAATGCTTACAGCAATTAGATCTTGTCAGAGGAGATTAGCTGATCATGTTCTGAGTGATCCATTTAGTCAAAGACGGAGCCTTTAACACTGAAGGAGAAAAACTCCCTTTAATTCTGGCAAACGTTTATCATTTTGTCTTTTCATTTGTGTGATAATTTATCATAACATAATAGTTAAGGGTGGTCTGTAGGGATTTTGACCACAACTATTACTGTGGAGCAGTCTTATTTGTACCTTATGCATGCAGTGAATGTAGACACAGCTTTGTTTAGCAAAAAAAAAAAAAGATCACCTGTTGGACCAGAATTTCGGACAGAAAACCACAGACATGAAATATCTCATGGTACCCCTACATACTAACCCTGCAGGATCATCACAACTTATCACAACAGGAAACAGTCCCGCAGAGAGCAGTCGGCTTTTAGCACACTGCTGTCAGTGTCAAGTTCACATGTGACCTGCTGTTCCGGATCTTGTACCAAACTGAAAACACCTGATAATCAATCAGGAATTTATTTAGACTATTTCTGTTTTA
>JBAJHX010000049.1:11612824-11625324 GCA_037176925.1 Amniataba percoides | reverse complement strand
TGGATTTGAGAAAAATGAAGGAGATTCAGGTTTGCGTAACTTTAGGTAAAAAATGACAAACTGCTCCGTCACTGCTTACATCTGCTTACATCTGCATTGTCCTTCCCGGGTCGTATCATGGACCCACTGTTCAGCCACATTCACCTGTCAGTTACTGCTTCTTTAGGCTGGAAAATTCGGGCCGAAAGTTATCTCTGCACAAGTTGAAAAGTGTGTGTCTGCGTGTGTCTTCGCGTGCGGGAACCGGAGTGACCCTGCGCTGAGTGAGGTCAGACTATGAATCTGTAATTCTTTCTGCTGACAAGATAACCGACCCTTTGATCCGAGCGAGTGCCACTCTCACACTCAGCATCTACTAACATCTGCCGACGAACCCGTGCTCTTAACAGATTTATGGATTCACTGCAACATTAACACTGGACTGGCTTAAACTTACAGAGAAATGTGACCTGTGTGTATGTCAAGTACACAGGTTTATTTAAGGTTATTATTATTATTTTAGCCTCATCAACACAGCATCAACCACACTGATATCTGTTTGTGTGTGTGTGTGTGTGTAATATCCATAGTTTGGTGGTGCACTGTTTGACAAAAAGAGACTCGAGCACTCGCAAATCACAGCTCTGTTTGCTGTTTTTGGCAGTCACCATATTTGGAGAAGGCGCCGCTATCTGTTGCCTTGATGAGGGTGGAATTAGAAACACCATCAAATATTCAAGTGTCATGTAGTATTTATATTGCCGTGATTATTTTACAGGCGAACATTAAATAAACGGAAAAGCATGGAAAAGTGTGCCCAGCCCTTATGAGTCAATCCTCTTCTGGCCCCGATGGCACTTATTATGTATGAGTCACAGCTGAAAGTTAAGATGGAGAAACACAAGTCTATGTTTGTGTGTGTGTGAGAGTGCATGCATGTATTCGTTATAATGTATTTTGGTCTCACATCCAATCATACGTGACTAAAAGTATTTTCCTAGGAATAAAAAAGGTGATTTTCTGCCAATCAACCAACTCATATAACGACTGTCAGCTCTTGTGCATTAAGACTGGAGAAATCATATCAGTGAAGGAGACTTAATGACAACAACTGGACCTCCTAACTTTTCACCCAAGAGCCAATAACAGCATGCATGCTGCTGCATTGAGTTGATTTAAGTTTAGTTGGGGGTTTAGTTGGTACTGCACTGATGGATCACCCAAATAAACACAAAAGATGTCATTAATACCATTTTGGAAGCAAATCATTAACTGGAATTGATTATATGACAGCATCTTCACCCTCTGAACTGTCTGAATAAATTAGAAATATCAGTTTATCCATCCATCAATCTATCCAAACAAGCTAGTTAGACGGTCTGTAGCTGCACTGTGCGTGTTAGTGTGTGACTACAGTGGCACCACTGCGCTCTAGGAGGGGCATCTAAGGACATGCTGCTGCAGCAGACATTCTTATTATGCCGGAGCTTCTGCTGCATCGCCCCTTCTAACCCGTTCTTACACACACTGTCCTCCCTCTCCTCACCTCCAGTCCATCCCCCATCCCCCTTTGCGTGTATTCCTTCCCCGCGCTGAGTTGCTCCACTCTTCCCCCAACATCATGAGAGGACTTCACCCACCTTCCCTGTACCCACCACTGTATTAACTCGATTATCGTCCATTGTTAACACTATAATCCTCCCTCCTGGTGGTCTCTCAGGCAGCGAGACCCCGGCTCCTGTTAACTGAACGAGGAGTCGGGGTCCGGAGATATTACCGGCTGCCGGTGAGGCTTTATTTCCGGCACTGCCAGCCCCATGTCGTTCTCTCTGCATCTCTTTCATGCACAATGCGGAGCTCTACTCTGTATGGGCCTGTTACCAAGGTAACGGCCGGGAAATATTTTGTCCAAGAAGCGAAGGGGGTTGATAAGATGAGGGAGAAAGTGGGTGAAGTAAAGGACACGGGGAAGGAAAAGGAGGTCGGGGAAAGTGGAAAAAATGAAGGAACAGACGGGAAAAAACAAGACGTTGGCGAGAAGTGTCGCTTGACAGAGGAGACAGACGGAAAAGACGCAGTGACCTTCTCTGTGGACGAACTCCACCCTGATCCTACTCTTTTTCCATCGCTTCCTCTCTCTCTCTCTCTCTCTCTTTCGCACCCTCCATCATTGTATCTATCGCTACGCTGTCTCCTGCACTCCTCTACGGGAACACACCGTCAGGACATTTTGTACTGCACAGCATTGAACTTTTTTTTTTTTTAAATGTACAGTACCAAGGGCAAACATAAAGCTGCGGCCAGGCGTTTGGCAATTTAACATTTGAAGTCATGGAATCACAGTTAGTCATCGCCCTGCCAGCGAGAAATAGGTAAACATTGCATTACGTAATGAACTAGTAAGCCTCTGGAAGGTATAGACAGACATATAAACAAAGAAAACACAGCAGTCCAGCACAGCTACCGTGCCTTAACACAAACCTGGCAACCCTTGAATAAACTCCCAGAATGCACTCCATTTAAGTATGCACTGATGAATTGCTTAACTGCAATCGAATGAGGTTACGATGCTTAAGTGTTTCCTTTTATTTATTTTTTTATTTTTTTTAATGAAACGAAGCTGCTGCCTCCTTTTCAGAACAGGCTTATGAAACGAAGCGACGTGTTGCTGATTTCACAGATTAAAACCACTTCAAGTCATGAAAAGCGAGCCGGGCTCCAAGTGTCGGGAGATAAAAGATGGCTTTTTTTCTGTCTTCTCCTAAGCGAGACGGTGTTTATGCACAGTGGAATGGAGCTCAGCAGTGAGCCAGAGATCCTTATATTTTGCGCTAAACCGCAGATTTGCTGAGGAAATCAAGTATAAAAAGAATCTTGGGGAACATCAGGACACGTGTCAGCCCACCTGTTCCATTACAGCCGCTCCGCTTTCCTGCTCTGCTCTCATTTTGTCGTAGACTGGGCATGACTTTGAACTGAGAGCAGCTCCGTCAGCCCATATTTAAGAGAGCAAAGGCTGCTGATGTGAGGCATGTCCGAGCGTTTAAGCGCTACCTCAGGCTTATGTAAATGACGCGACATGCACAGAGGGCAAGGTGCTACGTGCAGTGTTGTGTGGATGGGGTGACCGAGGACTGTGGTAAAAAACAGAGAGGAGAGGGGGGAAATAACTGTGGATGACAAATGCGTCAAACACAGAAATCCAACGACACACATGACAAATTCCAGTCATTCAACTGAATATATTTTTCTAAAGACTTTCTCAACAGTCTCATTTATGGCCCTGTTGATTAAACAAAGGCTGCAGAGGTTCATCGGAGGCTGTCAGCTTCCAGGTAGCGGCTTCCATGTAACTCCCCTATCGGGAACATTAATGTGTCTCCTTTTCAGATCAGATCAGACACGGTATTCATCAAGAGCCCTCCTGCACTTATTTTGGGATTTACAACAATAGTCTGACACGGTTTAACCTGGGTAAAGCTTTCAAACAGACCTTTTCTGAAAGTAACAGTATTTTGGTAATGTTGTAAATCCTGAGTGATGAAGGGGGTTGTTGAAACGCAGAGAACATGTTGGGCAACAGTCTAGACTGTCATGTAATGGTTAACTCCCAGCTGATAAAAAACCCACCACAATGATAGTTACAAAACAGTGAGCCGACTATCACAGAGAGAGACAGTCGGGTGGAAAGAATGACAATCAACGTACTTAATGCGTTTTTCACTCTGCTGCAGTGTTTTTCCATGTTACATTAACGAAGACTGGGGAGTGTACAGACACATTCAGGATGGAGAAAATACCTACACTCCAGCCACAACAGGTCACTGACATCGCCTGGCTCAGATAACCTACGACTGCGTCACTGCGGGGAGGAGGGTGGGGGCCGGTTGGTGGGTGGGGGTTACACAGGCATGGACTTTGTGTGCAGGACAGAGAAAGAGACTGCCTGCCGGGCCAATGTATTTACTATGACGAAAAAGGAGTCGAAATAGTTACAGGCTGTTCGGTTCTTTTGGTGTCTGGACCGCTATCTGAGAGTGGTAGTTGGCTTTTGGAGGAGAGAAACTGCAGCAAACAGTGCTGTCACAGTAAAATAAAGAAAAACCAAGCGACTCGAGTGGTGTGAGTTATGACATTAAAGACCCTGACGGCCAAAAAGCCGCACCAGCGCCATGTTTTCGTGGGGTGAAAGTGGTGATAGACAAAGTCGTCTTCAAAGGTAGAGATTTGGCGATGTCAAAGGAGATACGGCCCCACAGAGTTTTTCTTTCTCTTCTGGGCACCGGTGGTATGAAGGCAGGGATGGGGGGGGCAAACTTAGGCAGGTCTAAACGAAGGCACGGGGCCTGTTTAGAAGGAAGGCTCAGCCCGCAACCCCCCTTATCAAGCTCACATGTGCCGGAAACACCGCAGGGCTCATCCTACCTGACGCAGATCACTCTCCCGCTGCATTGTGTGTGTGTGTGCGTGTGTGTGCGCGTGCATTCGTCTGCCTGCATGTCGGCATTACAGAGGCAAAGATAGAGCAGAGCAGGCATGACACAGCCAACCATTTGCTCAAGCTTTAATGAGGTCATCAGACACTCCTACACCAGGTTCTTTGCAGCCTCTGGTTCCTGGAAACTGTAACCCTGACCCCACCTCAATGCTCTCACCTTAGTGCGTCCATTGATGACACAGTCCCCCAGCTGTCCATTGGCAGCGCTGTACATGACGGCCTCATCGATGTGAGCCATCAGCGCCCCGATGCTCTCGCATCCGGGCTCCCGTCCCTCCACCCAGGCGATCTGATCGCCCCTGATGCTCCGAGATGGAATGCTCTTCTGGCTCACCAGCTGCCCGCCCCGAAACTTCCCGCTGCGGTTCAGGACCTCAACCTCCTCCAGGACCCTGTCCCCCAGCTGAGGGCCCAGGAAGTTGTCCTTCACACAGATGCCGTAGTATTTCATGCAGGGGACGATGTACTGCTGGGCGATGCGCTCTGCCGACCAGCCGGCCCCTGCAGAGGGCAGTTGGGTCGGCATGGCGTTGGCCTCGATGGGAGAGACCTGGCTGGGGGCAGCGGGCGGTCCTGGGGAGGCCACCATATGTCCGTTGTGCTGGCTCGTATGAGGAGCAGCAGGTGTGCAGGGGGTTTGGGGGGCGACACAGTACGCGTGGTTGAAAGTCATCTGGTTGCCATGGGAACTGTTGCCGCAGTTGACCGTGAGCGGGGCGACCGCCCGGGCCACCTTGGAGGCGTCTGAAGATTTGTGAGAAACACTCCCATCCGCCAACCTTCTACGCTTGAAGTCCAAGTCTCCGGAGGAAAAAGCCGGGTCCGAGGAGCCCCCCAGGCCGGGCGAGCCCACTGTGCCACCGCCACCGAGAGCCCCCGACCCCAAGTCCCGGTTCTCCCCACCTCTCCGCTTCTGCTGCTGCTGCACCTGTCTGGCTTTCAGGTCACCGTTGACCCTCCTCACCCCCAAAGGGCACTTCTCCTGGGCCGCCCGGTCCCCCTTCTCCTGCAGACAGGCCCTGCTGGTGAGCTGGTACCCGGGGCCGCCGGACACCCCCCCTGCGCCCTTCACCTGGTACCCGCTGGGCGTGTGAGCCGGGACGCCAGCGTGGCTGCCCTCCACGGTGGCGGACGGAGACACCACCCCGCCGTTGTAGAGCGGCACGCCGGTCTTGGACAGCTTGGTCGGGGCGGTGATCGCGGGGGAGTCGGTCTGAGAGGCCAAACCGGCAAGGAGCTCCGCCGCCGTCGGGCTCCCCGCCGGCGCGGCGCAGAAGCCGTTCAGCCCCATGAGCTCGGGCGGGCCGCGGAGCAGCTGCTGCCCGCTCGTCCTCCTCTCCTGCGCGGGCGACACGGCGGCGGATCCGCGGGAGGAGCTCGGCTTTAAAAGGTCCGTGCGCGCCCAGCTCTCCATTTCATCTCGTCATCGGCTGCTGGATGCGCACGTAGCTCACGTCCTCGCCTCATTTTGTCCGCGCCGAGCCGCCGCTCTCTGTGAAGGAGGGGAGCTCTGCCGCCGCGGCCGGGACAAGTTTCATGTCCGAGTCCTGCCCGAAGCTCGTCTTCATCTCACTCTCATCTCACTCTCACCTCCTTATGAGCATTTTGAGGACATCTGCGGAGAGTAAAGCGATACACTTTGAGGCCTATAAATAGCGACACTTGTCACAGTGAGCCGAAGTGAATAAATCTACAGCGTTTACATGGTGCAACTATGTAACCAGCATTTAGACAGGCCCGGGTAAAGGAGGTGGGGGGGGGGGGGCATTAAAGTGGGGCAAAGGAAAACAGTGGCAGCCTATATAATATAAACCATCATGCACATTAAGTATCTCTGAGCTGTCACTGGATCCACATGAAGTGTGTGTCTTATCCAGACCACATTAACACATTTACAGCAGCTTATATGTGACTTTTTATCTTTATATATAAAAAGCCCCACTGAGGAATAAAAAAAAATCACTTTTAACAGAAATCAGACCAGAATTAGAAACTGATCGCCAAATTGAGCATGTTGTGTGAAAAAAAAATCAGCCTTCACAGTCAGCAAACAGACATTTCAACACTCATATGTTCAGATATCGATCACCAACTTAGCAGACCGGTGATCGGATCCCCTCCTTAAAGTAAAAAAAATGTATATATGTATATAAAATCACCAAATAATGACACCAATTTAGTCCTCCAGAGCAATAAATGCTTTTTAAATCGTGCGTCTCCGGTGTGGGAAATAAAAGTGGTAGAAATGCTCCCTGCAGGAGTCCTCTGCTTACCTACGGCAGCCTACAGCAAAATCCACAGCGAGCGTACGTGACAGGCTGAGAGTACGCATGTTATTTCCGGGATTGTCTTGCCCGCGTGTGTGTGTGTGTGTGTGTGTGTGTGTGTCTCATCCAATTTTCTTGCCGGTTATAAATAATATCGAGCTGCAGGAGGATTCACAGCGTCCAACGCTGGTCTGACACGTTCAACTCGATCCGGGTGGGGGGACAGAGGGAGATGATCCGACCCCCCCCCTTCCACCCACAAACCACCCTCAGACAAACCCGACCAGACCTCCAGGAGAGAGAGAAAAAAAGTGCTCTCTCTCTCTCTTTCTCTCTCTCCTGTCATTTCCACGCACGCAGGCCACGTGACCACCCGCCACTACTCCTGTCCCGCTTTAATGATGAAGAAAATTATTATTATTATTATTATTATTATTATTATTATTATTATTATTATTATTATTATTATTGTTAGCAGAAAGAAAAAAAGAGGTTAGATGCACTGCAAGAGTCTTCTGCAGTGGCACAGTGAAGTTTTCTCCCCGTTAGGCTTAATTTGGCCCTTTGAACTCCCCTTAACTGCACCATCAATGCTATTTTGCACTTCTGCACCTTTTATTAACATCACATGTTTATATTTATGTTTAGTTATCTGTTATATTTTAGCTGTATAACTTATTTTATTTGGTTAGTGCTGAATTTATTTATTTATGTATTAATTAATGTATTTATTGGGACCCTACCACCTAAGAATTTCACTGACATGAATTGCTGTACACATTCTTGAATCATGAATTTATTTATTTACTTGTTAACTTGCAGTGGTAAAATGTCACTAAAGTACTGCACTTAAGAATTTTCACTGACACTTAAAATATCATTTTAATCCAATATTGCAGTAAGTCAGTTTAGCAAACTTTCAATCAGTTGACATATTCCTATTGCTTGGATATATTGTCATATAGGATGTATTTATTAGGAATCAGCATTGGGAATGAGTTAGTGCTGATGTGTCTGCTGCTGAACCATGATGTCAGACCTCAGCACTAAACCCGAGGCTTGCTCAACTCTGCTTACATTTGACTTTATTATCCACCTATATGTTTGCGTGGCAGGGGGAAGTGAGGCAATGTGCTGATATAAAGCCAGGCCTGGGGTTAGGGTGCTGGATTAACGCTTCACCCTGAGGGATTAAAGGCAGAGTGTATTGACACAACACTGGCATGCCACATCCATCTGTTGCTTCCAGTGCAGCCCTGTCTCAACCTATACGTGGACCTGGAGAGCAGCCATATGGAGTGCCGTGAGGTGGGGGAGTTGGGGGGGGGGGCGCTACCACCGAACATCAGATGTGAGCACAGGCTTTAGCAGCAACATGCATTCACAGGTGTGTAAGTAAAATAACGGAATAAATAGTGAGCATATCACAAATTAGAGGAAAAACCAACATAAAATGTCTCTAACATGTCGGGTCAGAGCCGCTTCAGTGCTCCTTGTTCACCTTGCGTTCACTGTGAAGGTTATAGCTTATGATTCACATCATTTTCATTCTCATCGAACCATTCAGTGACCCATCGTGTCCTGTGGATGGTGGATCGGGCGCTGTGACCCTGGAGGAGATGGGGACTCGTAGGGGGTTAGAAGTGTTTAATCACAGGATGAAGGTGTTGATTCACAACAACTTTGTATTGATTTGCAGAAACTGGACAAAGTGACCCAAACCATGCAAACCAGCAAATGCGTCAACCTTATCTTCTAAATTTCAGCATGACAGTGTACCTCCCAAAATGTTGAACTACTCCTGTGAGCACTCTCCTTGAGAAAGGGGGATAAACTGTAGTCGAAGCTAAAGAGAAGATGGGGTTAAATATGCCGAAGTTCACAAGAGACCCGTCCGCCTTTAGATCGATTTTGTCCGGCTGCATGCTTGCCAAGTCATTGAACTCAACCGAGCAAAGAACAACTTCGCAGTCAGAGATCAAAATATGATTCTAGGTTTTATTGCTCCATTGAGAGGCTTCGCATCTGTCCAAGCGAAAAGATCATCTCTTGTTCAAGAATGTAGGTGACCTAACAGCAAAACACAATAAATGTTTCACTCAAATCATGACCAGCCAGTGAAAATGTGCTGACCTGCAGAACAATGGAATGTATTAAAAGTTTTTTTTTTTTTTTGCAAAGCCGAGTTTAACTTGGTAAAGAATTCAAAGAGGAAACCAACAATGATTCAGTCGTGAAAAGATGTCACTCTCTATAAATACTTAATTGGGTTTGTGGGTGGACACAACAAAAAGGAAGTGTTATTTTAGGACCAACATGAAGAACAACACACTGTTTAGTTTTAGGGAAGAGAGAAATTGCTTGGGAAAGGTTTCATCTGTGGTCAGTAGATAAGATTTCTGTTAATCATCTCAGCACATCTGCCACATGACTACACCTTAATGAAGGCTGCGATCATCACGCAACTCTTCCGGCGTAAAAGGTCAAAGCCAATTTTATTACCATTTTATTGGTAAAAGAGACCCAATGCGCGCTGTATGGTTTATTATTGCTGATATGGAGATGACACATTTTTATTGGTGTTGACTTGCAAAAGCAAAGGTTGACCCAAAAGAGGCAAGTTGCATGCTTACAGGAAAGGAAAGATCCCTCAAACAAAAACAGGATCCCTCATTTTCTGTTCCAAATAACCAGATCAGTCAGATATTACTGTAAAACTGATAATTCACTGTTTGGCACTGGTTTTACTGGAGACTCTGTACCAAGTTTCTGCATTACCCAAAGCAGAAGTGGAACAGCACACAAAATATTAAATGTCTGGCACAGAACTTTTCTTTGACTTGATTACAGCATATATAGGTGGCTGCATGACGCATGCACAGAAGCGTACACATGTGCAAACTATTAGGCCGAGATATAGGCTCCAACAATGTCATCACACATTAGAGTTATGGTCAGAGAAAACAAGTGGCCTCAAAATAAATCAGGGCTGCCATGTACCAGGAGATCAAAAGGAAAGCTGCACCATAATTAAAGGAAAAAACAAGCTTGGAAACACACACATTCACACACCTGCAACATTAAATAACCCCGACAGCTCCCCATCCTGTATCCTGTAGCGTTGGTACATTATATTTTCCCTCAAAATAACTTACAATGCACTATTTACGTAATGGGACGCATCATAATTACATAATTTGGGTATATCTGTGTTTTCATGAAACATTTTCAGTTTGTTTTGAATTTGCATTCATGCAGTTCACTGACGCATTAAGCAGTAGCATCTTTTCCTTTAATTAATGTCAGTATATCACTTGTCTGCTGACCAGTTGACACTCGTATCCAACACTTGTTTGTCCCTGGGACTGAAAAACAGTGTACTCTTTGCCAAGGTCAGTGCTCCCAATGCAGCTGGCTGGAATCCCCCAGACTGTGTAACACAGGCTAGTGCAGCTCTGCACGTATACACATCTCCTCCTCCTCCTCCCCCTCATCCTCCTCTCTATCTGTTTCACTCTCTCTTTCCTCTTTTCTGTTGACGCTACAGGAATCAAGCAGAGAGCATAACAAAGAGTTAACAGACAGTTGAGGCCTACAAGTGGACTTGCTTACTTTGGGTTTTGCTGTGCTGTGCGGATTTTTTTAGAAGGCCGCTGCGGCTTAAAAACATCCCACAAATCTGTTCTAAATGTCCGTTTGTTCATGAAACTATTATTATAAGCAAAGCATTTAGATTTTTAGCTTTTATTTTGTGTGTGTTTATTCACTTTTATGATGTTAGTGTGTGTCAAGCCTGTGTGTATAAGTTGCGTTTTGTGGGTAGATCGGAACAAATTTGTGGAGCTTTTTATGTGTAACGTGTGCTGGCGAGAAGAGGAATGAAATGCCCGTTGCCGCTGCTGCTGGATGCATGACAACGCAAATGACGAATGTCATGCCAGTCAGATGACCACTTTAAAAATAGACAGTGGCACTTGGGTGTTGGACAATTTCTTTTTATTCATTTAGGAAGAAATGGGGAAGCAGGATGTGACAGAGAGAGAGCAGAGGGAGAGAGAAATTTGGCTAAAAGGACGTTGGAAAGCAGTTTTAGATAAATGCAGAGAAACGGGGATGGAGGAAGCTGCAGTGTGTTTGTAAACTGCAAAAAAGCAAGAAGAGAAGAAAGGATGGAGTTTAAGGCAGTAATGGAACATCAAAAACTGAGTCAATCTCCAAAAGGCAGATTTGCAAAGGAAACAAGAAGGTGAGACTGGAAAAGGTGAGATGGGAAATAAAAGTTCTGCAAAATAGTTTCAAAACTATTGAATTATATCAACACTCACCAAAACACCAAAAATCAATAAAGGGAATACAATCAGATATAGAAAGATTTTTTAAAAGCATCCTGATGATAAAGCCCAGTCATCAAGACCTGCACAATGCACAATAAGGAGAGAAAGCCAGAGGAGGTGAAGGGTTTGTTGAGTGAAACTGAGGAAATGAGTGCAAATGGAAAAGAAAGTGAGTGATAGCAGCGAGGCCAGAGAGCGATACGGGTTAGGGAAGTGGTCAGGCAGGGGAATCTGAGGATCAACTGTGCCACTAGCCTTCCTTAAAAATAGCTCACAGAGATATAGGGGAGTTTTCTGTCTGCAGTTCTCTCTGTCCTGCACTTCAAAAGTGACACCGAAAAAAATATTCATTAATATCTTTATAAAAGAGTCTGTCAGGTGACCAAAGGACACATAATGTGATTGTTTTTTTTACCTACTGTGCACAAAATATTCAAATTTCTTATTAGTTACTGGTGAATTGGTTTCATTGGATTTTTGTCATTTTAGCAAAGCTTCAACTAAATACTAAATTCCCACCATATGCAACCGTTGTATAAATGCAAAGCCCAGCCAAAAGCAGATAGAGACTGAATTTTTCAAATGATTCTGCGGCAAATTACATTGTTTTGTACTTATGCTAACACGTCTGTTCGGCAATGGTTGAGAATGGGCATTCAGTGTCTCAGTGTGGCTCTCGTGTCAGCTGCTGAGATCACTAACATGACATAATCTCTATAACGGAGAAAAAGCAAGACAACAGAAGTTTAGTGTGCCTATATTCAAGATAAGCACGCTGAAAGGCTGTTCGGGACACATGCTGAACACACTGCCACATGTTCACAGTTAGAGTTTGCCTCCCCCCTTTTTGCGCAAACACACACACTCACACATGCACACAGAGGCCTTTACTTTATCAGGAAATTGTGCCGGACAGCATCCTGGGAAGCCTAGACCACACCCAGTGAACCTGTCTGTGTGTGTGTGTGTGTGTGTGTGTTTCATTAATCTTATCACCGCTGTATGATAAAAACAAATATTTTGCACGTATTCCAAAGACATGTAGGCGCACATTCAGATAGTGAGAGACATTTTCTTGCTTAAAGATAATCATAAAAAAAACACTATTCACTGACAATCTTGAAAAATCTTAGATATGCTTTAGCTCTGCTCACATGTTTTAACCAGCCCCTGTGATACATGGAAAATGTTTTGATATATGTTAAAATCAGTCTTTATCAGTCTTGTTTGCATATATTTTGATACACATTATAATATAACGTCTTGTTCATATAGCTGCTTACATACAAACAATTATTTTGTGTAATAATTCTATATAATTAACAACCACTTATAGTACTATAAAGTAGAGGTGCTCCGATTGATCGGTGACCCGATCGGTATCGGCCGATACACGTGGTATCGGCATTGATCGGACGTGCC
>JBAJHX010000049.1:11596285-11612724 GCA_037176925.1 Amniataba percoides | reverse complement strand
TATCGGTATCGGCGATACTGATTTCAAAAATCGGTGATTGGTGATCGGCTCCAAAAACCCTGATCGGAGCACCTCTACTATAAAGATATAAATACATAAGTGTGTTTTGTTTACGTATCCTTTTCAGGAATATACTGTTGGAGGATGTTTGTTGAATCTCACTGAGAAATAATCAGACTGTTCTAAACTCAATAAGAACTGTTATCTGTGTGTGTGTGTGTGTGTGTATACAAACATCAGGCTCCCATTGTGTTGGGACAGTGGCGTGAGAGCGACCAGAGGGTCAGCTGCTCATCACATCAAAGATTTGGCTGTGTGCTAAAGACCCCACTGTCAACACACACACACACACACACACACACACACACACACACAAATAAAAACTCCCATCTGAGACCCCTGTGCAGCTCTTTCAGTACAATCAGGTATCAGGCGTGGCCTTTCTGGGTCCTGGCGGGCTGAAAAAGACAAAAGACTGCTTAGGAAGAGGCCGTCCACTCATCCTCACTGACGACACTGATCTCTCCCTCACAAACACATACACACTGAGTTCACTGAGTCTGCACACAGGGGTGTGTGTGTTTTTATTACCCCAAATTACTTATTCTCCTCTGTTTCTGCTCTATATTGTTATGCTTCCTTCAAACTGAAATATTCTTCATGTTTTATCCATTATGTTTATGCTCATTTCAATAAATTGAAGATGGCATATTTGTTATCTGTAAAAACTGAAATTCACAGTAAAGTTTGGAGGATTTAAACAACATGAGTTCACAAAGATGGACCCGCCCTGGTTTAGGGGTTTAAGAGCTTATAAAAGTGAATGTTTGAATACAATTCAAAAAGCCTTTGTTATTAGGAAAACAGCATTTACATGCTCAGTCTTTTACACTAGCTAATGTTTAGCTGATTTGTGCTAAACCATGGTCTTGTTGATATAAATTTCCAAAAATCATTGTCTGTCCAGTGTTTAGCTACTTAGCTTGTTTGCGCTCCAACAGCAGAAATCTGGTTTAAATCCACAGCTGGATCTCCCTGAAGCTTGATAACCTTCCAGAAATCTGTGATTAAAATGAGGTTTTTAATCATCTGACTCTGGTGGAAATGAACAAAGCCCATTTAATTAACCTTACTTTCTATGTGAATGGATACCCTCACTATTGTTGCAAGTAGACAGAGCCACATCGCTTTCTTTTTATTTGAATGATTTTTCTAATTTGTCCAAAAGCTTCCAAAAAAAAAAATGTATAAATGAAACATTAAAAGAGCATTGTGGGTTTTTGTTTGTTTGTTTGTTTGTTTGTTTTACTTTGAGGATGAAATGTGGTCCATTTCACATAATATTATTAGAATTTATTT
The DNA here is from genome assembly GCA_037176925.1 of Amniataba percoides. Taxonomy (NCBI): domain Eukaryota; kingdom Metazoa; phylum Chordata; class Actinopteri; order Centrarchiformes; family Terapontidae; genus Amniataba; species Amniataba percoides. Next base: position 11,611,365 of record JBAJHX010000049.1, on the reverse strand, counting down.
TACTTCATTTTTTTTGTTAAGGTAGCGCTGCTCCCTCTTTTTGGCACTGATTTTAATCAGAATAGTAATGATTTGATTCTTGGTCTGAAGTGAACTGTTTGAAATTTGCTATAAAAGTAAATAAATGAACGTGAACGTAAACCGAACGTAAATCTTGTCCTCTGGCGCCCCCGTGTGTTGAAAATATGAAACTGCGTGCTAGTTTGCCTTGACATGCTGACGGGGAAATGTCGATGTAAACAAATATACGATACAAAAAAATGAACAAATACCTGTGGCCATTTAAAACAATAACCTCTCTTACCGTTCTCGTGTAAATCTTCAGCACTTCTTCGCTCTCGGTCGCGCGGTGGCGCTGTTTTTATCTCTGCTCTCCTCTTCGCAGCATCGCGCTTCCGGGTTGTCGTCGACGGGGTCAAAGTTCACAGGGCGTTCAGAGGTCGCGTTGTGCATGTTTTCGTTTTTTTTTTTTTTTCAAATAAACTAGACCCGTGATGTGATGGCTTTCCTGGGTCTCTTCCTGAGGAAGCAGCTGCCGCCGGCCGTGGCTCTCTTCGCCCGGAGCTCCGTGAAGCCGCTGCGGCCTCCGCGCTCCGGAGCTCCGCTGCGGCGGCTGCACGGCGCGTCGCGGCTGCGGGTGGGAGAGAAGGGGCCGTGGGCGAAGAGCCGGGCCCCGGAGCTGCAGCAGTACCAGCTCACAGACCTCGACAAGGCGGACGCTTTGGTAGGAAACAAAAAAAATCATCATCATTATAATTCTGAAATAAGCTGGTTTTGCTTTCTGTTTCACTCTTGGGATAAATAAGAAATAGTGTCTCTTCCTGTTATATTTATTATTGTTAATATAAGACACAGTTGACATCAGAGGTTCATGTGTTTAATCGTTGTCCTCTCTCATGTTTGCAGATGCTGAGAAAGTCTCATGAGACAGGTAAATCTATGTTGGAAAAATGAGAATTGTGTCTTTTATTGAACCTTCACACTCATAAATGATGTATTATATGTCTAAGTATTTATCCCACAGCAGCCTTACAGGTGTTTTTCCCCACGTGGGCTGAACCTTGGTGGTGTGATGCCTTTGTGGACGCTTGTGTGATGATGCTGCAGGTGTTTTATCTTTGACAGCTGGTGGCACCTGCTGTGACACAAACATTTCACCAGTTCAAAACCGCCCAAATATTTGTTCAGCAAAATTTAATGAGACGTCATTAGTGTCTCCCGGAGCTCTTGATGGGAGCTGTGTTTTTCGTGAGCAACGTTTAGAGGGGTTTAAATATGTGATGATGGTTTAAAAGGCTCTCTGTCGTACGTTTTACAGTTTAAACATCAAACCAATCGGCTGTAACTGTCTGTCCATGTTTACAGTAATACGCCCCAGAAGTCTGCCACAGCGCTTCATTGTCGAGTTATGATTTAATAATTTAGCACAGTGACATAAAACGACAGTGATAGTGCAACAAGAAAGCAATAGCAAAATCACTTCTTTTTTTTATGGCTCTGATGTTCTTTGCAGTGATCTGTGAAACATTATTAACATTAACAGTCAGTTTAGTTTTAATTGCAGTTTGGATTCACTGATTTGGAAAACAAAACGTCACAATCGCACTGGTAGCACTGATTTTCCGCCCGCAGCACAGAGATTTTTTTTGGGGGGGGGGCTTGTAACACTGTAGGGGCCATCTAACTTTTCAGCGAATGAAGATGCCATCATCAGAAAAGAAACAAACACTGAAGGAGAGAGCTTCTAGGTGGTAGATCTTGACTTTAAGCTGCGATGGGGCTGCGGGGAGAGGAGTGAGAGGTGAGAGAGAAGGCCGTGTAGTCAGTACACTTTAATGAATTATAATTAATTAGAAACTCAAAATGGGAGGGACAGGATGTGTCGAATCAAGCAAGGTGAGAACGTCTGTGTAGCTGTGCGGGGCTTTTAATTGATTGCTATTAAACCAATCAGACGTGCATTATATTTGGTCTGTAGTCCATAAACAAGAATCAGGAGGAATAAAAGACATCTGTCATAACGTCATAATGACGTCTGTACATCTACTAATCAAAAAATACTAAATATTCACAGTTTGCACAATTTTAACTGTCATATTGTACTAGTTTTGCATTTAGTTGAAAATAAATTACAATACTCTATTCTGATATTCAGGGATGACACAGTATGTTTATCCATGGATATCAAACTGAAACCATGAAACTCTGCCGCCAGTTCAGAAAGCATGATTTTATATAAACAAAAGTATAAAACTTTATACAAGATCTTGCTCTGACAGCTACAAAGAAAGATATATCAGCACAAAAGTACATCTATCACACCTTTTGCATCAACATCTGCAGTTTGTTTCCGTGTTTTGTAGCTTTGAGGAGTCTCTCCATTTGCTCTGTGCACTACGGGAGAATAGTGTGCATCATTGTTGTGTATGCATAGTAACTTCTTTAAGTGTATTTCCTGTAATGTTGTCACTTTTCCTGTGTGAATTCATTCAAACAATGCCCATAAATAGTTTGTAGTATGAAATTGGGACACAGCTTGGGGTCTTTGCATGCTTATTGATCATTATTTCAGTCTTAGCTGAGAGGACAGTAATTATATAATCATATGCATGTAAACAGCTCAACTGATTCTTCGCCTCTGCGCAGGTCTCATGTTCGGGCCGTGACGTGCCAGCTGTTCATTTCTGGCTCTGATTGTGTTGCAGGATTCCTCTCGTGGTTCAGGAATGGTCTGCTGGCGACCGGGATCGGCGTCATCGCGTTTGTGCAGAGCGAAGTGGGACGAGAGGCTGCGTACGGTACGGCCCCCCTCACGTGCCACACCGAGCTCTGTGGCAGTAACAAACAGCAGCTTGTGATTCAAGTTCAGTAACAAAGGAGCGGCTGTAGCCCCAAATTCTTTCAAACTAGTGGATTTAAGGAAAGTAAAACAACCCTTTGAAGATCAATGAACATTCACCAAATAACTTAAATCTTTTTGAACTGGAGCGTCTAAATGCATCAATATGCTTCAGCCCATTTTGTCCTCAAATCAATTACTTTCTAAAAGAACCTTGCAACAGATTGTATTTTTTTGTAATTCAACAGTAGGCGTGAGATGAATAATTTTGCTAGAATTTCAGCTATGGGCCAAAATCATGAGTAAATTAAGAGCTGTGAACCCTGATATCTACTTTTCATGGTTAGTTGAAACAGTGTTACATTTTTATGAAGCAAGACCTTCATTAAATCTTTAATAAGCATTGAGTTTGATGCACATGAATGTGTGAAAAACCATGAAAACAAAACTTAAAAGGCCGTCGTGCTGAATGAAGTCATGAGGTTATTATTTATGTCCGAATAAAAGCGTGTTACATTATTACTTTTCTGTATCACAGGCATACCAGTAGAGATGAGGGCTTGTAAACTATATATTCTATTTATATCATATTGTTATTATTGCTTAGGAAATATTCTATTTAACACATTACTTTCACTCAGTTAAGAGCATGTAGATCCAGCTTGTCTCCATCCTATATTTAATTACTGTCTGAGAAAATGAATCCCCATGATAAAACCGTGTCATTCTGTTTTTCCTCAGCCTTCTTTATCCTGGGCGGCGTGTGCGTGTCGTTTGGCGGCGCCTCGTACGTTGGCAGCCTCTTCGCCCTGCGGAGGATGATGCTGCTGTCTGTGCCGGCGCTGCTGCTCCAGAGCGCCGCGGTGGGCAGCGTCGCCCTCTTCTGGCTGTGCGCGGTATCCCTCTACATCGGCCGCCTGGAGGTGGAGATCATCCACGAGGACGAGGAGGGAGAGGACGAGGAGGAGTGCCGCGAGTGCCGGGAGAGGCGCGAGCACCGGGGTTACCGCGGCTCCCACGACAGCAGACATCATGACAGTGAGGACAATGACGGCAAGGGGCCCAACAAGTAGACGCTTCGCCCGGAGGAGGAGGAGTGTGTGTGTGTGTGTGTGTGATTTGCTTTGATCCAGGGTTTCCCCTCATTTGTGTGTGTGTTTGTATGTGTGTGTGAGAGAGAGAGTGCAAGCAGCCTACATGTCCAAATGTGGGCTGTGTGAGTCTAAATATACAGGTGAACCGCTGTTCAGTCGATGTAAAGATTATTCCTGAGATGAAGAGAGACTTTCAGACCTTTTGGAAAAAACTTTTTTTTTGTAAGACTTCTTATTATCAGAAATGTTCAAAGCTGCTTCACTTCCAGCGTCAATCTGAAAACTGTATTGATTTTTTAAATTATAATTATCATTATTATTATTAGTAGTTACATCCTCGAAGGCATGCCTCCCATCAGTCATTCGTTCAGTTCTGCTTTTCACTGCATTGTATGCAATCTCTTTAGGGCCACCACATCAGCTTTTCTCAGCCAACTGTTGCTGTTTGTCTCATCATTGACATAATCAACTGTGACTGAATACTTGAAGTTTTCATGAAAGTCTTGAAATAAAAGAAGCTGGTTGTGAACTTCTGTGAGATCTCAAAGAAACTGACACACTGTGTGCATGTTTCAGGTCTTACTTTTTTTTTATTGCAAATCTACGAGGGCTTAGAATATATTTTTTACAGATTTACCCTGTGAACTACATTTTTTTTATTTTGATTTGCAAGGGCAATAGCACTTCTTTCAGTTTTTGTTCCTAGACTTTTGGAAACAAAGGGTATTTTTCACAGCTTTCTTTGTGGTTATATATTTGTTTGATATTGTTTATATATATGTGCAGTACCTAAATGTAACCGTTTTACCCATATGAGTGGTTTTCACATCCTACAATCTTTGTAATCGCTGTCTTAATGGATGTAAAAGAGTAGCTGATAGTATGGAAAAGTTGAGGATCTTGAGTTTGAGTGTGGAAACGAGGTTCACTTTTGTTTACTTTTGTTTGTGGGCACTTTCAATACTACTGTACATACAGTAATAAAAGGAGAAGACATCTGCCAAACTTCAGCGTGTGCTTGATTTTCTTTCACATATAAGTAGGCCAGTCATCACCGGTTCTGCTCGACACAATAATATTCATGTTTATATAACTCTATTCAATATAATATTTTTTTCCAGAAATACTGGCTCGTTGTACCTGCTCAGGTGTCGCCAGTTAATATTGTTTCATTTTAAAGGGCCCACTTTAAGAGAGGATCCTAAATTGGTTTGGTCATTTTAAAAACATTTCCCAAAGTGTTTACGCTGTTTGAAAGGCATCTACACTCATATTCTAATGTAAGGAACATCGACTCATAACTCATGAAACTTGCAAATTCCCTGAAAAAGTGCAAAGGACGTGACCTCGGTGTGTCCTCACTGTTAACGGGAGCCCTGCTGGAGACGCGGGGACGTTAAGCAGATCTGAAAGCACTCGCACAGAGAATGCAAGCTCCATTATTAAATACCTACTTACACGCACATGAAGATAAAAAAAAACACAACAAAACACTTCTTTCCTGGATGTTTCATACAAAGAAATTAAAAACCTTCAGTTGCGGCTAATTACCACAAATAAAGACCTCCACCTGTAACCCAGCGCCTCATGAGAAGTTGTCATGTTTTTTGGATTATGCAAACAAGGCCCTCTTTAATGTGTAAGTGCTGTCAGAGTCGGTAGCGGCTCTCCCTGCTGTAGGAGCCAAAAGATGTACAAACTGTCCACACACGCATGCCGTACATGCATAATTCTTATAATGAGCTGCTCATCTCACGAGCATGTTTGAATGTATGAACTGAAGTGAGCAGCATGTGGTTGTTTTTATGTGTGTGTGGGAGTGTGTCTGTGTGTGTGTGTGTGGGAGTGTTGGTGATGGGGGGGCTTTGTCTGTGATAACTATCACTGACTGGGTTAGGGCGAAGGTCTGTGATATCTCGCGGCCATCGACACACAGCGCTGCTGTCGAGACTCACCTCGGAGTCACCCTCTCTTCCTCTCCTCATCTCCTCCTCTCCCCCTGCGCTCGCTCGCTCCCCTCTCCTCCGCTGATTCCCAGGGCGTTTTTTCGGTGCAGTTGCGTTTCACATGCAGGGTGTGTCTAGATGGCTGCTGCAGTGTGACCAGCACCCCACCTCCTCCCTCCTCTGCACTCTCTCCCTCTCAGATCCTCCGCTACCCTTTCGCCCTCGAGTCCTTTTTCTTTCTGGACTCCTCCTCACGTTCGCGTCTCCTCCCCTCCTCCTCCTCTTGCCTCCTCTCCGCGGCTGCATCTGACTGCACAGGTCTGTTTGGCATGCAGGAGGCTCCTGAGGCCTGGCGCGTCTAAAGGGCAGGGCGCCCAGAGGCAGGAGACGCGCCCTCACTGACAAACACCATCTACCCCGAGACCTCGAGCGGCTACGGAAAACCACAACACCAGCCACGGCTCCGAGTCTGGGTCCAGCCTCATACATCTCCAAACCTTGAGCGGCACATCCACACCCTCGGCCCTGAAAGTGGGAGCCACAACCTCTGCTTATTTTGAGAGCAGATTGCTCATCTGCTCTCGGGTGTTAAATGCCATGCGTATGGATCAGAGAATCTGCCTTGCATTAAAGCGAGGATTGGCCTTCTCCTGGCTGAGAGGAGGAAAAGGGGAGACTGTTGAGAAAGAAGTGACAAAGATGAAAATATCAGAGGGTAGCAGAGGAAGGATGGAGGAAAGCGAGAGTTGTGGAGGTGCAGTAAGCCCGCGTCAGGTGGAGGCTGTCTGGGCGTCTCCTTCCATCCTTCACTCCATCATTCCTACCCATATTTTAACTCTCTCAAATGCATTTACATGTGCTAAGGTATTTCCCCCGGGAGCGCGACTCCAATTCAGGGGGTAAGATAAGCCATCAAAGTTGGTGACAGAAAGGGCATATGGGTGACTCAATGACAGGCTGAGTGGAAAACAGGAGAGCTGCCTGCCATGACTTGTACACACACACACACACAAATAGTTCACAACGACTTCAACCGTACAATCCGGCACCTTTACTTTACTATATTTAAAGACTGTACTCCACAGGAAAGAAGATGTTAAGAAGAAACAGGGGCTTATTGTGCAGCACACACACACACACACTCATACAGTACATACGCTTTTGCACGTACAATGGCATTTTCTCCCCAACAACTGCTCTTGTTTAGTATGCGCTTCCTTTGGTCTTGAGGAGGAATGATCCTCACTCTAATGAACTAGGGCCTGCCACTTGAATGTAAAACAGGATTTAACCCGTCTTCAATGTCAGAGCCCCTCCCTGGGGCTGCTTCAGACAACACACACACACACACACACACACACACACACACACACACACACACACACTGGCAAATTCATGGAGCTGCACACGCACACACATGAGACACACACAGCAAACTACCAATGCACACACATACACACACACACACACACACATACATGATGCATGCCCGCATATAGTCTCTCATAAGTGAGATACTCTCCATGTACTCTCTGTGCTATTGTGCTCAATTCAGATGAATTAATCGCAAAGTCTCTGCTGGATCCAACACACTCAAGAAATGTCCTGCTTCACGCCAGGGTCACTCTCACCCGCTCCACAGTTTACTTTTTTATTTATTTATTTATTTATTTTACCAAGGATCAATATCATTGTGTTTTATTGTGTGTTTTATTGTGTTTTGTCCACTCCAGGGAAATGCAAGAACGGCCACCTACTTTGCTGATGACACATAACTACCCGCAGCGACAACAGACATCTTTTATATTTATTCTAGCACTGATTTGTCCCCCGTGTTTGCTAGTCTTTGCTGTGCGTCGTTTGAATTTATGTCGGTCTCGCACATATGGTGAAAGTACATAAAATGTCTGTTATAAGCCTGAAATTTTCATGTTCTGTGAAGGACATGCATGTTAGTATTGCAAGTGAGGGAGGAACATATTTACCTTAAAATTTACATCCCAAAAAAATCTATTTGAAAAACGTATGAGACATGAAATAACTGCAAAAATACATCAAATGAGGCCATCTCATAGATTTTTATTGGATTTATGTGCTGCACCAAGTAAAGAAACAACAAAGCCTTGAGTTGTGCTCCTCTACTGGAATATTTTATTGTTATCGTCATCTGTATCACTGCTTTTCTTTTTACATTTCTTCATTTTATTTGATGGGTGGGTGGGAGTATTCACAGAAATGGGAGGATAATGTTAGATTCACAGTGATGGGCAAAGGGTTAGCTATTTAATTCAACCAAAAGAAAACAACAACATACACACTTGTACGAGCAAGCACACGCACACAATCAATCACGCGTTATACCATTAAACACCCGAGAGTATGTGCGCTCACACATATTTGTATGTGACGGCTACAGCATGGGTGCGTAGTGCACATCAGATCTTAACAATTAGAAACGTTTTTTTCTTTTTTTTTCTGTCAGAGCATCAGAGATTTTCACACGAAGTGAACCCTCAGATTCACAAACAGTCGGCCGTAATCTCATTTCAGAAGCAAAAAGAAAAAAGCAACTTACATAAGTTGTCTGGCATTGTGGTATTTTGAAGACTTTATTTTCAACAGATTTGATAAATTTAGGTGGATTTCGATCACATGATAAAGCAATTTGAAGGATTTTATTCCAAAGTGCAAGAGAATTATCTGACAATTAAATGACTTATTTTTGTTTGTCTGTGTGTGTGAATTTAAGTAAGTTCACAGTTTTTTCAATAATGCATCATGACACCAACATTTTGTCATACGTATTTTCCGATGTTAAAAATCTCATTTTGGAAAGAAGATACTCGACTGTTTGAGGCATCAGTTTAATTGTTTGTGACTCACTTCAGTTCAATTGGGACAGGAGAGATTGGTTACTAATTTATGATGTTATTTCATATAAAAAGTGTTTTGTGTTTGTTTTATTTCAGTCCTGAGAGGAATTCCAATCAATCAGTGTGAAAGAGAAATTTAAAGTGTTTTATATCCCCACTTAAATTTAAAACTTTATTTTCAGTTGACTGAACTGAACTGAAACCAACATCAGAATAATTCTCTTTTTTATTGACCTCTCGTGGTCGTCTTTTAATGACCACGTGCGGTCTGTTTATTTATCTGCCTTTTTAAATGACTATTTATCCCCTCTACTACACTGCGGTCAGGCTATGATATTAGTGACCGGCCTTGCTTTGTTTTCTGTTTTAACAGGGCCACACAGTGAGAGTTAAGTGATGAAGTGCTTTGAGTTCACACCAGAACAAATTTCAGTAAGTGCTCAGAAAAACACAGAGGTTTAAATGCTAATAAACACTTCCATCCAGCCCCATCCCCCCTCCTAAAAACATTTTCAGAAATATATTTTTTAGAGAATAAAAAAGAAAGGTATTTAGGATGGTAGTGTACATCCAATAAAACCACATTAATCTGTCCGTCTAGACACATTTTCCACACAATCCTTCCATCAGTTTTTATCTGGTGAAAGAAACATAAAAATAAAAACCTCAAAAAATAAAACAACAAGAATATGGCTTTCATACACAAACACAACCGCAGCATCATACAGAATATACTATAATTAATACTCAGTTAAACAAATGACCTTCCTATAATCAAACAACAGAAATAGCGTCCTGTCTGCATTGCATTTTCTTCCCTTATACATAATGGAATGTCTGGATCTACATTATTCATATTCTTGTCCCAACAGTGTGCTTTAAGTATGGCTGACTGATGAATACTTGGATTTTTTTTTTTATTATTATTATTATTATTATTTTGAATCTTAATACAAAAACACCAGAGGGCTTTCTCTATCTACCTTAACCCTATAATCAAATTCTCACCTGGATCTCAGTGGAAGAGATGATTTGTATAATACTGCAATAATAAAAATTTATATTCCAAAGTCACTTTCAGTCCTACAGACAAGTGTCCATCTCTTTCTACTGGCTTTAGGGTTAATTGTGTTAATTGGAGTGACAGTGAGGAGGATGTGAGCTGAGGGTCTTTATGGTTTTGTCTCTATATACAATATGGCTTCTCTGAGTGGAAGAGACACAGAAATCAACACAGTCATCTAGAGAAAGACACAGAGCAGAGTTCATTATTGTTGTAGAGACGGAAGGTCTTGAGGGACAACCAGTCAAAAGTTTCTACGTCCCGTTTTCTCCGAGAGTCACTGACACTTGTCCACTACAGGCCGACACAATAATTCCCTATGGCGTCGACTTGTCACATATTTTAGATCGCAGTTATTCAACTCATTGTCCAATTAGTAGCGTCCTTAGAGGCTTAATGTCCTGCCACTTCTGTCTCTCCTGCCCTTTTCAATGTCTCTCTTTCTGGTCTGTCACTCCGCTCCGTTCTTCATTTTTATCTTCTCCTCTCACCTCCTCCCCTCTGAGTCTCAGTCCTCCTCAGAGCCCGCAGCCCCCCTCAGTCCATTCATACAGAAGGGCAGGCCGGAGGAGAAAGGGCTGTCAGACGGGGAGAAACCACTGAAGGGTGGCAAGCCGGCCAAGCGCTGTAGGTGGGGGAAGAAGGCTGGCGGGGGTCCCTTGTGGTGGTCCGAGCGTAGCTGCAGGCCATCGCTGTGTCCCGCGCCGTGGTGGTGGGAGGGGGGCAGCTCAGGTGGAGCGTAGCGGATAGTGCTGGGAGCGTAGAGGCTCTGAGGGCCCTGCGGGCCGAGGGCGAGAGGGTGGAAGAGGACCCGCCCCGCTGCACCGCCTGCAGCCAGTCTCTGGAGCAGCTCAAAGTCAGGACCACTACCTGCACCGCCGCTGCTCCGACTGACCGCCCCCGACACGGCCCTCTCATCACGGGGCAGCGGGGAGGCCACGGACATGGCAGGGGACAAAGCCGGGGACGGGGGAGTGAACAGCCCTTTTGGAGGCGCCTCGCTGCTGGAGGAAGAGTCGGGGATCGGGGTGGTGGGGCTGTCACCATTGAGGCTGCTGGAGGGTGTGTGAGCATGTGAGGGCTGGGGCTGGGGGGTGTGTGCGTGCGGGGTGGCGGTTTGCGTGTGGGAGCCCCAGCGCCCCCCGGCGGTCAGGGCCTCGTGTTCAGTCTTGATGCTGGGGCTGCCGGGCAGGGGAGAGGGGGCCACTACGCTCTTCAGCTGCTGGATCACAGCCCGGCCGTTGTGCAACCTGCCCCCCCTCTCCCCTCTAGTCGGGGTGTCTCCTCCCCTGCTCTGCTTCCCTCCTCCCCCACCATCTTCCTGTTTCAGTCTGTCACTGTCTCCCCCCTGGTCCCACTCTGTCTCTTCCTCCTCCTCCCCCTCGCTTTCGCTGGCCAGGTCGGAGGAGGCCGATACGCTCTCCTCCGCGTGACGGAGCTCCTCCAGTCGTCGTCGGGTTTCAGGAGGAGCGCCCTCGGGGTCAGGCCTCAGCAGGCGCTTCCTCCTGTCCTCTGATTGGATGGCGGCGTTGGTGAATTTGTCTCTGCCTTTAGTGTCAGGGTCAGTCTTCCCCGCTGAGCTCTTCACTGGCTGCGAGCCTGCGGAGGAAGGGAGATTTCTATGATAAGCAGAGGTACAGGCAGGTGTACTGTGAGTCAGTGGGCATCATGGGAAAGGAATAATATGTGTGCAGGGTCCTACCTCGGGCCTGTGGGGAGCCGTCAGTGGGGGACGAGCTAACTCGAAGTCGCTCTGCTCTCACGTTCTCTGGTAGCTGCAGCAGATCCAGAGGAGTGTCGGGCAACTCCGTTCGACTGGATGGATGGATGTGAAAATGGAAAAGGAGAAAAGGTGGACGTAAACACAAATGATCATCCACCACTTAAAGCCACTTACGGCTTAAAAAAAAAACACACACACTAGTGCCGTGCTGATTTGAGTGAATACTTAGAGATGGAAACAACATATAATCAGCCTAATAACAACCTCCCATAGCCAAACCGCCTCACACCCTTCTAACCTCCACCTAACACAGACCCAGTTCTACCAAACAACAGCCCTCATCGCACATACACAAGTACTGACGCACAAACAGACAGATAGGCAGATTGCGCCCTCCCAAGACACACACACACACACACACACACACAGAAACACACAGAAATACACACTCTATGTCCCACTCAGCAGCCCACCTATACACAGTTAAGCTTAGACAAGGAGGAGGCTGCTGGAGAAGTTAATGAGCTCTTGTAATTACAGCACTAATTAACTAAAACACCATTCAGCCCCAAAATTCTGACATCCATTTGTTGTAATTATATAGCTTCAGTCCAATTAGCATTGAAATTCAACCTACTCCTCTTGTTTTTGTCTGACTGCTCTGTCGCTGTGCATGCATTTTTGTTATGCTCTGTATTTTTGCGTGTGTGTGTGTACAATGTGTTTACTTGCATCAGTGTCTGGGTGAAAACGTGTGTGTATTCAAGAGGGAAATAAGGGAAAAGCATATTTTGTCGAGGTTACTGCAGTCGTTGTGCCTGTGCAGTAAATAAACAAAGACCTAAAATGGTTAAGTAATAGTACATTTTAAGGGTCATTTAAAATAAAACAGAAACTGAAGAGCAGAGTTTTGATTTCTCCTAAATATCAGTTTCACTGCACTCTTACAAGATCACGTCTGTCAAGCCTGAGTAATGACATGACATTATGACATTACTGTTTACGGACAGCTGAATAAAACTGCTGGAAACTCTAAAGAGATTTTATCAGTGTCCGAACCTGTTCAAAAATAGACAAATAAATAAAAATTTGACAAAGAAAGGAAAGTGATTCATTAAAAAAAGTCCCATCACATCACTTTACCCGATGCACCTCATAGGCTTTGTATGTATTTGTGTTACTACAATAATTTTAATCAGAAAAAAAACAGCAATTAAATCAAACGGAATCATGTTTTTAAGGAGAAATAGATCTTCAAACTAAAATCTTAATCCATAATTTAACTTTTAGTTGTCTTTAATATTTATGTAAAAATGTAAAATAACTATTAGCTTTTTAACTATTACCACCAGCCAGTAATGTGCTTTGCTTTGATGTCACTATTTTGAAAGTATCCTAATCAGTTTTCTCATAAGTTGGTGGGAGTGAAACTCGTCCAATAATCCCTCTGCATTTCATCATCTATCCCTTCAAAGGATCTCTGTACACAGTATGGTGCCCGCATATATAAACTTGCTTTATATCAGCAGTCCAGGAGTGCAGGCTGTGGCTCTGCTGGATCTGTACTGACCTCAGGACATAGTTGACCCAGATGACGTTGCGTTCGTGGGGGGCTTTGTGGTTTATGGAGACGGTGGCAGTGGACTGGATCCACAGGTACCCTCCTCTCCTCTGGAGCCAACGGTAGTAACCGGTCACCACCTGGCCTTTCCTCAGCACTGGGAGGAGACGAGTGGAAACAAAGGATGAGTAAAAGAGGGGAAGGAAGGAGGATAGTGAAGAAGCGTGCTATTGGTTCGGCAGTTCACGATGATGGCAGCAGAGGGCGCTTATCACAACGGGACTGAGATGAGATTTCAACTCGCGGCTCCCGTTGATTCATCAAGTTCAGACACTGTGCAGAATAAAGGAGGGTGGGGATGCATTTCATATACTACATATGCATATGGGTGTGACTCACAGTCCTCGTGACTCTGTCTGAGGTTTTCAAGGTCTTCTACGTGGATGAAGTGGTAACAGGTATGTCCCACAACCTCTGCCGGGGTCAGATCCATATACTCTGAGATCCTGTAAAGAAATGCAACAAAAAATCAACACATTTATCTACTAAGCATGAGCAGATGTGTCTTCTAAAACCACCACCTGGCAGGATGCTCTGCCAACTACTCATGAAAAAACATGCGGGAGCACTCAGAAAAGCAATGCAAGACTTAACACATTTAAAAAAATATATGCAAAAACACTTATTTGTATGTATTCAATGTCTGTAAAGCTAAACTTCAAAATATGGACAATATGGACCTTTACCTGTTCTCACAATATGTGACCTGCAGGTCCATGTTCACTCGGAAGACAAACATTTGGCTCTCCATGCGGACTTCATTAAGCGTGGAGGGCGGGAGTGTGTGCGCCAGCGCAACCAAACCCATCGGTCGACGCACTGAGCGCGTAGAGCCCGGCACGAGAGCAGGGCGGCAACGGATTCGTCCAGTCACATGGATCACCTGACAAGAAGAAAACAGCAGTGTGCATTACTCTCACAAAAGGCCATTTTTTGCAGGGCAAAATAATAATCATGTGGACTTTGGATTGAGTGGTACATTATAAAACAGTCACATAATCCATGATGATGAAAATAACAGCAACAACAAGAAGAACTTAATATAACGTTCTTCAATATATATTTAACATAAACACAACACAAAGTCAGATTCTAAACTAAAGAAAGCAGCGGCGTTGGTATTACAGCAGCGAGTGCAATAAACTGTTATGTGCAGTGGTCTGGTGTGAAGTAAGGTCACAGTCATAAAACTCACAGAAAACGACCAACTTGACAGCGCTATGAAACACTGGCCGTGCAAAACTAAATGACAAGGCTCTGCTTGTTATTTTATCCTTCCAAGAACGAGCAGGTAAACAGGAAAGCATGCACGATACAAGGTGTGTTTGCAAATTATGATGAATCATTTCCTTATCATTTCTACCTTGTATCCAGAAGACTTGACGTGCAGGCCTCGTTTGGTGAGCGTGGACTTCATGCGGATGAAGAAGCCGCGATCGGGGGGATCGTCGGCGGGAGAATGAGGACTAGACGGAGCTGTTGAAGACGAGAGAAGAGGAGGTAAAACGACTCGCGATAAATTTAAGCTACCTGTCATTTGATGATGCAAACTGAGGTCAGTCAACGTTACAGAAGTCATCCTCATTTTTCAGTTTAAAGAGTACCAGGTTCAGGGGTACCAGCCAGGGAGGAGGTGGACGCGGAGCTGGAGGCGCTCTCGGGGCCCGTGTGGCAGCCGGCTTCGGCCCTCAGATGCGGCCTGATTCCCAGCCGCTCGGCCATCTCGACGTGGTCCGCCGGGTGGATGTAGTCAAACACACTGCTGCCGGTGAGCTCCACCTGAGGAGAAACACACACGCTGATCAAAAAAACAGAGGCTTAGGGCACATATACCAGTGCATGAGCGAACACACACACACACACACACACACACACACACACACACACACACACACACACACACACACACACACACACACAC
>JBAJHX010000049.1:11537307-11554290 GCA_037176925.1 Amniataba percoides | reverse complement strand
CTGTCTCTCTCTCCCCGAGTCTGTCTGTTACATTTCTCCCTCCACTCTGCCACTGCCTGTCACTGTTTTTCTCCACTCTGGACGATTTTCTCGGCAGTCTTCTTGTATCTTCCTATCACTCTATCTCAGATTGTCATCTTCCTGTTTATCTCCCCTCCCTCGCACTAATTTCTAAGTTGACCCCCTTTCCCTTCACCGTATTTTCATTCCATATCTCATGCGCCCCCCCACAGTCTCTCCTTGAAATAACAGTTTACTACTGAGAAAGCCTAACTGCTCGAGCCTAAAGTGTGCCATGAAGCTACCCTAAGCTCGTGAGGTTGGCAGATGTGTGTGTACACTTGTTTTCCTTGAGTAACATAGACATATCGATCAATAATAGTAAACAGCGAATAAATACATATTTAAGCATGCATAAATAAGCATTTTGTGCAAAGAGACAAATAATCACCTGATTAGATCATTTCTTTAAAATGTTTTTTTTCTATTTGAATTTAAATCTAAAACATAATTCTTTGAAAATGTCTTTGACATGTGTAAATACAGTCACACTAGTTAACTGCAAAGGCAAACCCTCCCTCTTTGTTGCTATGGTGATTTTAATAAACACAAGCCTTGACCGCTCCGTGCATGCAGATACATAAAAAGCAATCCATTAAATAGTATCATGTTCATTTTCAATTATTCATTGAATGTATTAAAGGTTGCATTTTTACATTAATAATTAAATGTAATTCCTTCAGTAAATGAATACAAAAAGGAAAATGGAAGCGTGCGCCCGAACCAAAACATGAAATTTCATCTTCTCCTCTCAGACTGTGCAGAGAAAAAGATGTCCATGTCCAACCTTATCTCTTTTTGGAAGATGACAGGAAGTGGATAAATGCACTGTGTAGTCCATAAGTAGTAGGGCAGTGATTACATTGTTTAGGGTCTGTACTCAGAATTGGATCTGAAATGAGGTTCAGCGACCTTCAGCTTTTAGCTTTTAAAGTGGTTTGAGAGAGTTAACATCCATAATACGTGTACAACAGTCCCGGGATTGTTGCCATTTTAACTTATCGAATACAGCATGACAATAAATATATAGACAAGTCAACCAAGGACTTTTGTTGAAACACAAAAAGAAACAAACACAAAGTGAAGCTGTGGATGTGGAATCGCATCGCCAGAGTTGGTAGTGTCTGCTCGGGTCTGTGGGCTGAAAACTTGAACACCAAATGTTCACATTATGAGTTTATCTATATGCACCATATGTATATACTGCACTAATGTTTTCACGTGTACAATTACCTCTGTCCCATAAACACTCACATTAATGCTGAAACCCGCTTTAATCAGATAGTAATTGTTCCATTTAAAATTCCATTTGCTGGATTAAGGGACTGAGTTTAATGCGGCACCTTTGTTGTGCAGACGTCACAAGGCGCTTTACAATAACAGAGAGAGGCGACGGACAAAGAACCCAGACACAACATAAGACTGAAAATATAAACAAAAACAGAGCCAAGACAACAAAAGTGTGTCACTGTCCCACTACTTAGAAACTACAGTGTTTGTACAGGTATGTGTACGAGCGTTTGACTGGAATCGTCACAAGAGGAAAAAGGCCTTTTTGACTTGTCAAGATCCAGTCTGTCTTCTGTGCCATGAAAGAAGTCAAACATTTAGAGAATTCAACTTTTGTCAGCGTTTTCCACCTGCATGCGTCAAACAGGTAGCACCTTGTGAATATCCAGCACGGTTTACTGCCGTTCTCCTGCTGAAAACGATGAATATTCGCCATCAACCACATACCGCAACAAAGCGAATGCAGCTTAAAACATATTCAGACATGAATGCAAAATAAAAAAACCCTAATGAAAACATTCAATCACGATAGAACAAAATTACCATATCAGTACGATGAGTACTCGCCATAATACTCTGATGATTACTCTGCTTTATCAAATTTAATTAGATTATAAAGGCTTAGCCTCCAAATAGCTGTGGGTAAGTAAATCATGCGCCGTTCAGGAGCTGAGCTAAAGCCAAGCCAACTCTTGTGCTGTAGCCACTGAGACAAAATGCATTCAAACAAATTAATAGTCCATTAAATAAAAGCAAAACTCTGCCGGCTAATAGTGCCTTAAAAGCATATTAGCATTAGAACAGGATAGACACTCATTTGTCTCGTAAGAGAGTGTTTTAGAGAGAGTGTTTGAGAAACTCGGGGATGAGTTAGCAGCCTCGTGATTCTTTCTTTACATACATGTGACATCTGGCGGAGGTCTTTATCCCTACAGTGCTGTGAGTGATGCTTCGACCTAACCCTGGCGTGATCAATTCTCCCCCCCCCCCACCACCCTTTCCTTTCCTTTTTCTACATTGTCACAGAAACTCATCCTTCTCATTTAAAAGGTACTGTATCTCCCTTGTCTCAATTAATCTCACTCTCTCTGTCTGTTTGCCCTTCCGCTTTCCCACTCTCCGCATCCCTGCATCCATCTTGTCCCTGCCCTCCCACCCCTTCCCCCAGGCCTGGCCACCACTCTGGTATTCCCAAAGTCATCTGCAATCAGACATCTTCAATGGATTAATTACACTGTCCTCACACAGCTTGATTGAGCATCTAACATCCACACCCCACCTCCTCAGACCCCCGGTGCTCCGTCCTCACCTCCACCCACTTGCGGACCTCGAATGCTTTCTTCTCACCCACTTTTCATCTCTCTTTCATGACCCCTCTCCTCCCCCCCGTTTTATCTCTTCTCCTCCAAACCTTTACCTTCGACTCTGGGCCCCACCCCAACCTGCCGTTCTCTAAAATGGCCACGGCCGGTCGCCCCCCTCTTCTCTGGGCCACGGAGCCTTTGCTAATTGGACATCGATTGGCGGGGCCCTCTCAATGATCTCTCCTGAACATCGGGATCACGCTAATTGAAGAATTAACTTAGGTGAGACTTGAACCTGCAGAACGGAAAAGGGAGAAAGGCAGACGGACAAAATGCTGCAGCTTAAAGAAATACAATAACATACACAGGAGGGTGCATCCAGGCGCATGCACAGGCTGCAAAATGGGGGAAAGATGTGTGAGGAATTGGGAGCTCCTTCAAAGATTAATGGATATGGACATTTTGCCACATGGTACGATTCACAAAACGTTACACTGATCGTTATTATCTGATTTAGAGTAACTTTAATCAGCGAAGCTCCCATTAACTCCCTTAACAAAACATAAAAAAGAACAGGGGAGAAATTAAACAAACTTCTCCAGAGGAACAGTTCAACTACCAGCCTATCTTTACTTATTTTTAGCGCACAAACACCCACAGTCTCTCTCTCTCTCTCACACACTCCTCCTTTCAGCACACACATGCACTTCACATCAATCATGGATCCCGGACCATAACCCCAAAAGCAGCGTGCCGCTTTGAGTCATTCTAAAATCATGATGGATGACAACTTCCCAAAGCAATCCCTCTGCGTGCCAGCATCATTTAACTAAAGGCATCAACCTGCCCCAGCCAATAGCGCTCCTCTGTTTCCCTGGCCAGATCGCGCCGGACCCCACCATTCAAACCCCTGACGTGATTCGGAAAAAAATTATTCCCGAGGAGACATATGAAGGCTGCCACAGAAGAATGAGCTTCCCCCAAGTTTCTGATCATGAATCTGTATTGTTTTCGGCCCCGTTTGCGAGCGGCATGGCTGACGAGAGACGAGATTGCGAGGAGGTTAAGCTGACCTCAGGCTCATGCTTTGGAGCTGGCTTACCCTGGAGTGTGAGATGACAAAACATTTAGCCCGATCTCACTTGCAGCTCACTGACAGGCTGAAACAAAAGAGCAGCCTCGGAGGAATTTAAAATCATTGAATGAATGTCAATTAATTTCACAGGATGGAGTTGAATTGATTAGAATATAAAACAATCTTTCTTGAAAGCAAAAGGGAATTGATGTCCAAGGCCTTCAAACAGCGAGAGTGGGAAGACAGAAAAACGACAAAATGAAAGAAAGACGGCTGATTTTGTGTGTATGTGCTTATGCACCCAGCTGCATGTGTGAGTGTGTGTGTGTGTGTGTGAGCTCAGCAGTTGTGTTGCACGCTTGGCTGGCGGGGTGTGTGTAAAGTAATTAACATGATAGCCTCCCTCTCAGCCTGATAGCCTGTTCCCTGCAGCGAGGTCGTTCAACAGACACCAACAGACACCTGAGCTGCGTCTCAGACACAAGCCTGGAACGCATCTCTAATGCAAACACACAGACACACACAGACACACACACACACACACACACACACACACACACACACACACACACACACAAACATGTTAAACCCACATATACCTGGTACCAACAAACACTGGGAACATACAGCTATCAGCTGAAATGACATGCTACATGTATACCTGTCAGCAGCATAAACTGATGAACAGTTTATTCAAAATCAGCTGACATTCATTATTCCACCTTGACAATCATGCAGACAAAATGCAAAACATGTATTTAAGAGACACTGTGGCAAGCAAGAAATAGAGATAACTAGAAACTCTATGACCCCATACTGTACCTCTGCCAAGGCTCCACAAAATGCACTAAATATTTTATTCTGAATACAGGAAATGTGAAGTCGTATGTTTAAAGCACATCTGGAAGCAGGCAGCTGTTTGTGGTGACTTAGCTCCAAACAGCAGATAGACACAGGTAGACACTAGCTAATGACCACTGTGGAGCATTTGGCAGCTAAAAAGACAGATTTTGCAGGAGGTCAGGAGGTGACTGAGACCAAACACAAAGCAAAAAGAGACTTAGATACACGCATGTGGTCAGAAAAGACGTATTTACATAAATCATGATAATGTTGTTCCATCACTGCTGAATGTGTAAAACAGCAACTTATTTGGTTTACCACATCAACTTAGAATATGATATTATATCAGTATAATTTAAATCGACCATTTGTAAATATGACTCAAATTCTATATGAAAATACTAGGCATTGTACTGTACAAAGATCAGTTTATGGCAGGTCACACTCAAGATCAGCGAGTTACAGACAATTAAATTCATTAAAATCTCTTCTAGTGCCACCTACAGAGGATATGCCATCAGATTTTGCAGGATTACTTGCAGCAGACGTCACACTTTATCTAAATGTGATTGTAATTAAACAATGCATTATATACGTATGCTAGTTAGGTATATGATATAAAAAAGTCATTTTTCAGCAACATCCAAATATATCATGGAGAATATTTGGTGATGAAAAGTGTATTTTGTTCAAGCAAAAACTGACTAAGCCAATACCAGAACTATGAACATTATTTCTTCACTCCATGTTTCTGTAGTTGCGAGTGAAACGTTAAAGTGGTTTATAAATGGACACATAGTGGAGACATCTACACCCAAAAGCAATAAAACTGGATTGGATTATAGTCTTTCTACCAATGTAATTAAAATCTGTTTGATAGATTCTGATCCTACTCACTAAAAAACTAACAAACATGAAAGGACAAAATAACATGTTAGAGGTAATGAAGCATCCTATATGACCAGTGGTGGCCAACACCAATGCTGACATTATTCTTCCCTTTTCTTCCAGTACAATCTATTGTTTCCCTCTTCTTCATCCCTCATAACCCCTGGACCTTCGCTCTGGTCCTCTAATCCTGAAGCTGTGGCTTGGCGCAGACCCCCAAACAGCCCCTGAAGCCCCACACAGCCCTCATTTGCTATAGGATTAGAGTGGGGGCACCGGGGTCAAAGCGAGGCCACCACCAGAGACCCTAAAAAAGAAGAAATGCACGCACACCAGGGACCATAGAGCTACAAATACACGAACAAACACGCGCACATTAGCATTGAACTCTGCACACATGACACTGCTTTAAAGCACACACAGTCTGAGGAGCATAAGAGCATTATGTATTCACATACTGTAGGTGTGTAGGCAGGACCCTCATCTCCAGACGTGTACCGAAACAGAGACAAATTTGCATGAGCATGTGCAGAACTAAATAAATTGACCTTAACTCTCTAACTAAAAAAAACAACACTAATACACATTTGTGCAACTTTAAAAAAACAGGGTCAAATAACTTCAGAGAGAGGAAGGCTGTTGATAAATCGCAGCAGCTATAAGGCGGCATGAGGCACACCTTCGAAAGAAGTCTAAGTGAGAGAGAAAGACAGGAGGGAGAGTCAGCAAGCGAAGAAAAGTGATTGTCAGGGAGAGAAGAAACATCACTCTGAAAACTTCTAAAGAAGGCCCTGCTCTGGGTTTTAAATGCTCTCCTCCCTCTATCACTCCCTCTCTCTTCCCACTTTCCTCTCATCCCTTTCATGAATTAAAAGCACGGCCGGTCTGTTGGGAGAAGCATAGTTAATTCCGATCAGATCTCCTCCTCCCCCCTCTCCGCCTACCCCCACCCTCCTCCTCTCCTCCCTGGGCGACGGTTGCAGTGCAGTCTGACAGACGGAGATGGGATCTGACAGTAAACAGGCGTGTGGATGCCCGGCGCGTGATTGACACGTAGGCAGGTCGGCGGGGGCCCGCCCCCCTCCTAATCCTGCCCTGTCAGCTCTAATTGGGGAGGTGGGGCTCTATGTCACCAAGGTGACTGATTGACAGGACCCCAGCTTTGCATAGATATGAGGGAAAGGTGGGGAGGTTCACGCATGGCATAACACTGTTAACACTGCTATACTGCTAATAGAGATGTGTGTGTGTGTGTGTGTGTGTGTGTGTGTGTGTGTGTTTGGATGTGTGTGCTCACACACATTCACAGACAACCAGATGCAGGTGAGCACACTCAAGAACATGGCTGAGCACACAAATAAACCAACAACAATAACCGTGAACAAAATCGACATGCATACAGAATGTCTGAACGCAGAGTGCATCTACAAACACAAACACACACGTGCGCGCACACACACACACACACACAATCTCTTGACACGCTGTGATGAAGAGCAGAGGTTGTAAATGCTACAACTGCTTAGATACAGGACGCAGGGAGGAGCAAATCAGAGGTCTTCACCGTGTCGAGGCCAATGAACGACATGGCAGGGGTTACACACTTTGCTATAACAGTTCAACCTGTGGACACGCAAATGTATGTGCTAATGCATTAAATGAAAGACTGTGAGTAATATCTGTGCGTCTGCGTGTTGGGGTGATGCCTTTTGGACACGTCTGATGTTCGTCACGGCAGCGGGGTCAGGAACCCCTTAAGGGCCGTAATGTGATTAACAAGAAAAGGAGAAACAAGTCATGCTATCAGCTAAGAGAAACTGTACATGCGTGAGCCTGCTAACGTGCTCACAGTGACGGCATCAGTGCGCTTTATTTTTGCGGGTGTAATGTTTACCAAGTCTCATTTTTAGTATGTAAGAGTGCTCACATGTGCTAAATAGCACCACAACACAAAGTATTAGTTTTTGCAGGGTTTTAACTCACTATTGGGGACACCACTATCACCAACATGATTATATTTCATCACAAGGGGAACATGAATGTTTGTATGACAGTTCATGCTATAGTTTTTATTTCAGTCTGGATCAAAGACACAGACCGAACAACCGACACACCGAGGCTAAAATTACATAACACTTTCAGTTATCAATGTATTAGTTAAATATAACTATAAATCCTACTGTCATACTGTTTTTTTTTGTTTTAGAGACATGTTGATTCAACTTTACGATCCTTTTGGAGGTTCTAGTTTGTGGTTGCTGCACTGAGAGGTGTTTTGAATATATTAATCATCCTGTCTGTTTTACAGCACACAATTACTGTATATCAAAGCTAATAAACTATATAGATGTTAACTAAGTTTACCTAATAAACTGGTAATACTGCAGTGTATTCCCCCTACTCAAAATTCTGTTTTTTTTTCTCTTTTGATATTCTGGACAGTTTTACATCCTCAGGCCTCTAAAGGTTATTAAAATTCAAAAATCTCAGTAGGAAAAATCACTCTGGTTAAGCTGCTCACAATCTCAGTGACATACACATACCATGATGAGACGTTGCACGTTACCACTGCCTGCTTCGTTATAATTGAACTAATGTGAGAAACACTGCTACTGTATAAGAACCCATAATAGTGTGTGCCCCAAAGCATCTGAACTGGTATGGCTAATTATAAACTGTTAATTGTAATACAACATCGCTCATATCTGTGTGTATGAATCTATCTTAGTGTGTGTGTGAGTGCATGCATGCTCACGCGTGCACACGTGTGTGTTTTGATTGACAGCTGCCACTGACCTGTGCCAGTCAGAGTGCCATGCTGCAGGGCGGTGGGGTCGATCGCTACGGAGACGACCTTCGCCCTCATCTGCATCCTGCCTTCATTAGCAGAGCCAGGCAAGGAGAATAACAACCCAATAAATTAATAAAGAGAAAGAGGGAGAGAAGGAGAGAGGGAGGGGAGGGAGGGAGCGGACAAGAGGGGAGCAGGCAGAGCAAGGGTAAAACGGGAAGAGAGAGCGAGGGAGGGAAAGGAAGCAGGCGTGAGGAAAAGGGCAGGGAAGGAGAGGTATGAGAGGACAGAGCGACGCACTGAAGTATAGAGAGCTGGGAGAGAAGAGATGGAGGGAAAAGGTGCAAAAATAAGGTGTGTGTGTGTGTATGTGACGGTTGTGTGTGTGTGTGTGTGTGTGTGTGGTCAGCTCAGGTAGAAAGAAAAAGCTAATGAATGAAAAGCATAGGGGGGCTGAGGAAGATGGGCAGAGAGAGTAAATGGCAGATCAGGAATTTGAATCCTCAGCAATAAAATCGCAATGCAGCTAAAAGATGCATCGGCTGTATGTTGTGATGACGGGCCGCAAGTCAAGCCGAATTTGTAAATTTACCCAGGAAAAACTGGAGCCTAATTTTGCCAAAAATATCTCTGGGGCTGATTTAGAAATGTGGCTCTGAGCCCCAGTATTGATACATAACCATCTGCACTGGCTCTTAAATGCCAGTATAGACAGAGATGCTCTAACTGGTCCACAGAGCAGCATTTTGACGGGGCCAATTTCCCCCCTCTCATTCATGATTGGGATGAGTTTAGCATGCCAACCGCACAGCAAATGTGTTAATAAAGTATGAGGTTTAATCATCTACCACTGTACTGGCTACACAGGCTTGCTGGGTCCTGTTCACAAGCAGACAGAGATTGAGGAAAATGCCTCTCGAAATACCTCCACACTTGCAGTAAAACACACAGCAGAGTCCAAGGGAAGCTTGCCGCGTAAATAAATTATGAACAAGTGTTACGCGGGATAGACTGTTGGTTGGGAGCTTTCCCAGGAGGACTAATGTAATGATGCTTTCTCATCTTCCAGCAGAGTTCTATAGCATACACCACCTTCCATTGCTCCATCTTCATCAGCACGGTGCATGGAAACACAACCTATCTGTATGCTAGAAGATCTGTGTTTCAGATTTCTCAGTGAAAAGGCCTTTTCAACAGTCCACTGTATATTTCAAACAAATGTTCCACACAGTGCTGCACTCCTTCATCGACCGCCAGACTGAACTGGTTTTAAACTAGACGCCATGTTATGTTACACTTTTTATCATATAAAAATGGATATCGTAACCATATGTTTTCATGATATGTATCTATCAGTGTTTGCATACTATTACCACCTGGAATGGAAGAAACTGGACATTTCGACATGTTTATCCCTTACTTTTAGTTAACTACTTATCCTTTTAGCAAAGTTTTAACTAAGTATTGATTATTTATTCAACTCTTATTTGTACCTAACTATGCTAACTGTTTATCCATTACTTTCAGCTGACTACTAAGCTTTATCAGGTGTTGATTGATTACACTTATCCATCAATTTCAACCACTTACCCATTACTTAACAGTTTAGACCTGCGTGCTTGTTAATTAGTTCTCACACAGTTTAACACATTTCCAAACACCCCCAGGCCACTGCAGAAGCAGCCTCCCCGATGGGGTACACAGTACCCCTGTTTCGTGGAGGGAATAAAGCGGCAAAGAGGCCGGTTTTCTGAATGCAACTTGTGTTAGAGAAAAGACTGTATAGATAGCCCAGATTGAAACATTGAGAGATGTTCAGCGAGCCGGTCTCAGCCGAGTCTAAGCGAATTTGGAGAGGCAACAACACCGACGCTCTCAGGAGCAACGTGCAGCCTGCTATAAACCACCTAATAACACGCATCACATCAACAAGACCCCATCTGTTGAGAAGACACAGGTAATGTGCCTGACCCTATTTTCTCTGTCTCTCTGTAAGTGAGAAGCGCTGGCTGCTCAGGGTCGGGGAGCGTGAGCGCCGGGGAGCCAGGCCTGCTGTGCTGGGGAGGAAATTCTCAGGGCGATCGATGCGGAGGATTAGGGCCGGCTTTGGGGCTCAGAGGCCTGGATCTGAGCAGTATTCTCAGTGGGGCCCCTGGGAGAGCCGGAGAGGAAAGCTGGAGGGGAGAGAAGAGGAGGGCCAGGGGGAGAGAGAGGAGAGAGGGCTAACCTGGAACTGTCAGGAGGCCGAGAGAGGGTTGGCCAGGCTGGGAATAGAAGAGCAGTCATGGTCCCACTTGACATTATGAATGGCGCTGAAACTCTGCCACCCACTCAGATAAACACACACTGGCCGGTCGGATTGGATGAGCTGCAGAGCAAAGAGGAGGGAAGCGGAGACTTAGCGTGGCGGGAGAGAGAAAAACAGATAAATACAGATGAAGTCGGTTATTTTGTCTCCCCGCGCTCCGTCTTTTAATTTTCTTCAGGCCAAATCGGTAGTTGTCTCCTAACTTGATGAGCGCGGCGCACAACAAAAGGCTCCCTCCGTCTGTGCGTCTGCCTCTGATGCTCATGATTGGTCAGCCCGTTCGCCAGCTCGCCGCTCTCCCCCGGGTACAGACGGTTGGATCCATGATTCATTTTGCAATGAGGAAAGAAAAAAAAAGAAAGGAGAGAGCGCATGTGAGAGAAGAAACAGCCAAGACCACTGGGAAATTATACGGTGGAGCGGTGTGGTGGATCTGGAATTAAACGGCATAATTAATCAAGCAAAAAAACAAGCACGTTGCTCATACATTTATTATTTGCATGTTTTCCACTTCAGGAGATGTAATCAGCAGATATACATTGGGGCCCCTGATCCGTGTCCCGGGGACCTGGAGGCCGAGCGCCCGTTTCGACCACTGACCCTAAAGGCGCAAAGTGGGATCAGTTCTGCTCAACGCTTTATTTTTTTTCCTCGCTGACTATCATCTCCACACAATGCCCTCTGCCTCCAAAGTAATCTCCACAACAAGCAGAACAAGTCCCACAGAATCATGTTGTTGTCTCCCTGTCCTTTAAATTAGGGTGTGTGCAAAATTGGGTTCACAACTCGGGGCTCTCTGTGGAGTTGTTCTGCATTATGCAGTGTGTGCACTTGACCCGGCGAGGAGAAACTGGCCACTTTTGGAGAGGGAGCGCTGAAATATCACGGCAATACGATCGCATTGCAGTAAAGGGCTGACAAAAACCATGTGAGGGAAAAAAACAACATAAAATAACTAAATCAAGATGACACACACAGCGACAAAGGTCACATTAGGCTGCATGCCAATTAGCGGCCCTTGCTAAATCCCTGTGCATTACTGTATGTCCATCATTCTGCAATCGTATACAGCTGTGTTTAAATCTATTCTCCAATTCTTTCGAATGATTTTCAAGACTTCTCTCTGCTAAATATGTTTGCAGTTTCTGTGACGATGCACCTGCATGTTGGAAACAGATGATTTGCCTTATGTGAAGCTCTGTTAGCTGCCTCATGTTGCTTCACTACCGAACGCCAGGTGTGTGTGTGATTTCTTTGTACAGATGTTTTGTAGCTGACTAATTTAGCTGTTCGGCATGCTGCCTCGTATGACCTGATATTTGTAGTTGTCGAATTATGATTTAGATACTTTTTTTTCATGTGTTTGCGTGACTGTGACTGCCCTTGCGGTCATTTCTGCTGCACTATTTTCCAAATATCTTGAACAAAATTATTATAATCAACTACATTTATAACCTCCCCTCACCATTTGTCACACGTCACACTTGTCAATATGTGCAGTTCAAGCAACTAGTTGGATTAATCTCTCAGGACTATTCCTTTGAACTCCTGATAATGATAGACCTCTCCAGTGAAAAAAAAAGTAGAATTTGAGTTTGTTTAAAAAAAGAAGCATCATTTTGTGTTTCTGTGTGTCTATTTTTTCCTACCTCGTTGACCATGTCAGATTTAACCTGTGATGCCTCAGGGGGGGTCTGGTCTGCCAGGTTTGGAGCTTCTGACCTTGAGGACGCCGAGTCTTTTTTTTTTTCTTTTTTACAGTAAACCCTGTAGAAACACAGCACAAAGACAATTTATGTACACTCATGCGCACCACACACATATAGCTCTCTAAATCTGACTTCTCATTAGTTATCTGCATAGTTCGTCTCATTCCTCCCTCACCCACCTCACTGATCTGATTTTTTTGTTTGTTTGTTTTGTTTTTTGCTGTCACTTCAATTTCCCTGCTGGTGATCAGTAAAATTGGATCTTACTTCATCTTATGATACATACAAGAACACAAACTCCACGTTACATGCATTAATAGTGCTGAGAGTATAAGAGGTTGTTCTGATTGTGTGTTTTCACAGGATCATAATTTGCTCTCCATCCCTCCCTCCTCTTTTCTCCTGCCCAGCCCTCATTACGCCCATTATGCATAAATCCGTCTGCCAAACACTTTGAAACGTATCACTTTCCTGCTGGTCAATACGGCTTGTTCCTGGAGCGCCGTCATCAATCGAGGTATCAATATGGAAATACCAGCGTGACCCAGACATTCATCAATGCGGCTCCTCGGGGATGGAGGGAGGGAGAGAGGGAGGGATGGAGGGCAGGGGCACCTAAAAATCATCAATGAGACGGATCGGCCCGCGGTCAGGCTCGGACAGTCCGTATTGATAAGAGCATTTCCACCTGTAGCGGCCTCAGAGGGAGAGAGAGAGAGAGAGAGAGAGAGAGAGAGAGAGAGAGAGAGAGAGAGAGAGAGAGAGAGAGAGAGAGGCCGCATCTGAATTCAATACCCGCCGCCGCAGCTGCGAGCTCGAAGCCCAGAAAGACACGGTTGAGCGGAGATACGTGCCTCGACTCATCATAAGACCTGTCTCTTTTTCCCTCCATATATGTCCCCTTCCTCCTCCTCTCACAACTTTTTGCCTTTTTTTTTTTTTGCGGTCATGCTTTGCGCCAAAGAAGCGCATTTTACGCAGCGCCACGACGACTCCAAATGAACTTCTTTTGTCTTCATTCCTCGCCTGATACTTTCTCTCCTCCTCCTCCTCCTCCTCTTCCCTGGAGTTTACTCAAACCTGTTTCCTCCTCCAAACTTCAAACTATGAGAGAGGTTTTGGAGTTTGGGATGGGGGGGGTTGGGGGAGGAGAGTGAAATCTTCAGATGTGAGGGATTAAATCGTCGTCTCCCTGTTTGACACCTCAAACCTTGACCCGATCAATTAGCTGCGCGCTCCTCGTTTGCCTCCTCTTACCCGGAAACAGCGCAGCGGTGCTCGCTGGGAAACGTGGGGCAAGTCGGCCTCCTAGTGGTGCGTTCGCGTACGCACAAGGACGAGGTGCCCGCGGAGAGTGCCAATGAAAAAAAGGGGGAATATCAGATAGTTGTGGTTTAGTTAAATTGCTCCACGAGTGCAAATGAGCCCTAAGAGCTGTTTTTACTTTTTTACTTTTTTTTTTGTTTTACTTTTTTTGCTCTTTCCCCACACACTCTTGTGACTGATCCTGGCACCCCCGACGACCCTGAGTGATTTCATCTCCAAATTGGTCATTCGAGCAATGTTGACAGTCCCCATATTTGACTTCCAATCAAATCCCACACTGCTCTCTCCCCCATGACACTTCTTAAAGGTTAGAGTTCAAGGGTCGTGTGTCCTGTGTGCACACGGGCCTGCCCTTTTCATTCCCAATCAGCCGCTCTCTGGGTTTTTCTTTTTTTTTTTCTTCCCGTGCCAGAACGCAGAGAGGCACCACCAAAGGTCATGGACATGGATTTCCTTTGGTTTGACTCAATGAAAAGGTCAGATGAGGGCACCATGAAATGGCAGTGAGGCCTTCACATCGGCCTCACAGGGACCCGGGTCCTTGCATCACCCTGAAATGGCACAGGCTGAGCCCTTTTGGGGCGGCTCTCACAAGCAGCAGCAGGCTCCCGTGGGCCACTATGACCTCGTCGGGGTCCCCCAGTGTCCCTTCGACAGTGTGCGGAGAGAACAGAGACAAACTGTGGTGCAAAGACTGTCACATGTGTGAAAGCAAACTTTTCAGAACACAGACGGGTAGAACTGGAAAACAGACTGGAAAAACTTTTGGAAAAATGTAATACTTGGGTTGCTTTGCACAACCTGTACAGCACAGCTCCAAATTAAAATTGCTCCACTTTTATTTTACAGTACATGTTAAAATGTGTGAGTCTCTTTAAAAATAGATCAGGGTTGCTGTGTATGTCGCTCCCAAAAACTACATCCGGGGCAGCTGTATCACTTTCAGTACAGCAGATTGGCCATTAATCACAAAAGTTTGTAAGGATCCCAGTTTCCTCTCGTCCCCATGTCAAAGTGTCCTTGAGCAAGACATAGAGCCCCAGACTGCTCCCACTTTAGATAAAACATCTGCAAAATGAGTGTAGTGAATCGTGCTCGGTAACTCAGCAAGGAGTTTATGTGAATGCATGATGAAAAATGAGTTAAGAGGCTAATTGGTTTGCAAACTCAAGATCCACCAAGCGTCACCTCTGTGATATTTCAGCCATATTTTCACACAAACATGTATAGTGCTTATATTGTTTTGTGTCATTCTAGTCAATCCAGTATTGCTCATCTTCTTCACTTAACCTGCTGAAGGATCAAGGTGGAAAGTTGAGGGGTTGCAGTGATTGAAAATAAAAGGAATGAATAAACATATTCATGCCACTCAACATTCATTTTTATTCTATCAAAATATCTTTCATTAGTGTTGCCCCATATGAAAAATTATATTTTATATGAAACTGATAAATAGAAATTTGTGAGTTATTTCCTGTAAACATCAGTTTTGACAACAAAGACATCTTAACTTGAGGCCGGCTTACTAGCTTTCCCTAAGTTTTGTTGTTTTTCCATTTAAAATAATAAGTTGATAAAGAACTCATTAAAATGAAATGCACACTTTATTGCAGTACATTCACCTTTCTGCTCAGATGTCAGGACTTCCACCAGGTGACAAAGAGACAAGAAGCAGATGTTTTACAAGATTTGATTTATTAACTATGATACAGATCACATAAGGCCTTGCTGTATACACCATTCCCATTGAGACAAATTACCATACTCCGCAAATAATGACAGTTTTTTTGTTTGATGTTATCTTTTCACTTTACAGTACTTCATTTATTTTTTTTATTATTTTCTCCCCCCTCCCCCCTTATTTCTTAATATTTTTTTTATCATCTCTTAAATAGCGAGAGTGGTGTAGCCCTCTTCCTTGGTTGGGAAGAAATCATGCACTATACTGGGCTGGTCTCTCAATCGTTCACAAAGAAATTGTTAAAAAAAAAAAAAAAAGCTTTGTATTTTTTAATTATTTAAAATAAAACATAAAAAGAAACTTTTTTTTCTATCACCACTGACTAAAGGGCAAAGTGTTAGACCCCCTAACATACCGATAAACAACCATTTGAATATAGTTTTGCTTGTTTCTCATTTTAACTTAACAGACATCTGTCACCATTGTTGCAAAAAAAAAAAGAAATAAAGAATAAGAAAAGCAATGCAGCCACATATTATCGTTGAACCAAAGTCACATTTTTAATTCAATTGTTCTTCTAAACTGTCACTTTGCTTCCCATCTCTCCCTCGACCCTTTTTTCCACAGTCTTTGGCTGCCTCACAGTCAGTTCAATATTAACACATTGATATACACAGGGAACGCCACTGGCCGGCGTTCACACACAAGTACCAGTGGTCACCCCCCCTTTCCTCCCTCCGTGTCCCAAATAATGATCCCATTCACCCGGTCGCTGTCTGTCTTCCCTCTCTCTCGCTCTATCAAACCCCCCCCTTTCCCAATCTCTCTCACACTTTCTCTGAGGATCAGTGTGTGTAATCTGGACGAGCTAACAGGGTTACACAGCGGGGTAATGACCGCAAGAAGAACTGCATTCCTCTCCTTCACGTTTGTTTGGATCACGCTGGTGTCTGGCCGTCTGCCAAGCACAGCTTGCTAGCATGTTAGCTCAAACCCACCCGCCCAAACATGCACTCTTAATTCATCTATCACACACACACACACACACACACACACACACACACACACACACACACACACAAGGTAAATAGGTAAATAGGTAGTGTAGACTGATAAAAGCTCCTTTCAGAGTTCAGTGATTGGTTACAAGGTTTTTTGCCCCCTCCTTTTGGGCAGAGAGGACAGTCTGGGGGAGACATGCAGAGATGCAATTCAGTGTCAAACAGAATAAGTGACCTTGGTGAGCATCTGCTTAACATTAACACGCATAAGTTCACACACGCACGCTCTTTCTCCAGCTCACACGAAAACACAGAGACACATATGCGCGCACACACACACTTTGAACAAAAAAAAGCTGCGTCGATCGGGGCTCGGCAGTTCTCCTTGAGCCCCATCTCGCTGGTTTCTACGGTAACAGCAGGCTGGGCCGAGGAATTCTGTGATGCTCCATTCCAGTCATGCAGACGGATGAATGGGCTGTCTGTTCTGTCTCTCCCGGACCCAACTGTCTCCCTTGGACGGGGAAGGACTAGGGGACGTGGTGGCACAGCAGTGACAACGGAGGGGGGGGGGGTCCGGTGTAGTGGTTACACTCTTATGGATGATATTTGGAGTCCACTGAGAAGGCAGGTTTGAGTCTCGTTTCCAAAGGCATCAAAGCTGTGTCCTAAGAGGACAGCATGCGAGGCCTGGAGAAGTGGTCACC
>JBAJHX010000049.1:11489729-11525483 GCA_037176925.1 Amniataba percoides | reverse complement strand
CACACACACACACACACACACACACACACACACACACACACACACACACACACACACACACACACACACACAGACGTACACACGCACACACAAACGTACACAAACATGCTGACAAGAGGAGGGAGAGAAAGCAATGAGGAGGGTGAAAAGAGATGGAGGGCATAGCAGGGGGAGAAAAATGAATTGAGAGAGGTGACGATAGGACAGGGGGAGAAATAGAAGTATGGGCTGGGAAGAAGATGAAAGAAATCAAATCTGACAAGTGAAGGTACTCGGAGAGACAGGAGGGAGAAAGATGACTGGATCAGGACAGAGAAGTAGAGAAACAAGGACAAGAGAGGAGAGCAGAAGACAGAGGATTAGGTGGAATACTAAAGTGAGCAAGTAAGACTAACAGGTGGGAAACACCTCCAGAGGGAAGCCGTGCATTCATCCTCATGTATGCACACACAGGTGTGAACGCACATAAACGCATATCTGAACCAGTTTTTCCTCCCTCATCCTGAAGCGAGCGCTGTGACTGCTCCAGTTAACATCTGAACAGGGCGAGGTGAAATCTAACGTGATGCCTTGTTATCTAGAGCTCTGCCCCGATACTCCTGCACAGAGGAAGGCGGTGGATGTTTTGTAAGGCCGGAGTAATCCACAAATACAGAGTCTTTAATCAGGACAGAGATTACAGTGGAGTGATTTGGCGTGTCAGTGAGCGACAGCACCGTTGGCAAACTCACTTGCACAAATGCAACCCTAACCTCCCATTATTTATGTATGATAATAAATTAAGTTTGCTGTAAGATAAACGCACATATATAACAATCAGAGCAGTAGCTACCATTGACATTTGTGGGGGGGGTTTCTAGGAATTTTCAGGAGTTTATAATTTACAGTTAAAATTCCTACATTTTGTGTGTTTTTTAAACCCGGCATTTTTGGAAGCTGTTTAAAGAGATAAACAAATAAATGAATAAATAAAGAATACAGTATAACACCCAAGTTTTATTCCTGGCAGCATGGAGAGACTTTGAAATAGCAATTAGACCTCAATGTTGAAGAATAAAACTGCCACACTTTATGTTACATGAATTTCTTTAAAATGAATCAAACTTTTTGGAAAGTTTCTCATTAAGAAATACAATATGTAATGTGATGCTATGTGTCTGTAAAATAGACAACATCGAGGTTGGTTGCGCGGAGTTTATGAGCTGAAATTGTTTTCAGGGGAAATTCAGACGGTGCAAATGCTGAAACGACACACTCGTGACTTTGCCATCTAAAATCCTGGTTACGGCCCAGCCAAGAATGAAGAGAAGTGAGGAAATATCTATACATAGGCTGTGAGTCTGCACTAAGTCGCCTCTGGTTTTGTGTAACAGCTGGTTACAGACTGAGAGGCAAGCTGGCAGACTTAGGGGCAGTAGGGCACCAGAGCAGCCTGGTGTGGAGGGAGGGGGGGGGGCGGTTTGGCATCTGGGCAACAGGGTAGCGAGGTCAGAAGAGGCTATCCAACCACATCTGTGCTCCCATTACTCCCAGAGAGGAGAGGAGGGGAAAGGAGAGGTAGGCAGGGAGGGTGTGGATGACTGGTGGCAACAGGCAGAGGACCTGTTCACTAAACACAATCATGCACCGACTCTAATCCACCCAAAGTTCAAGGTTAATCTAAGCAGATGGGAGTATTTAAATTAAACAGGCACAGAGCTGCTGTAACATCACACTCTGTGACACACTTATTTGTTTCTCAAAATCTTCCTTGGCTTTCCTCATCATCGCATTGATCCGAATGAGGCTTCGGTGACTCATTTTAAAGATAGCACAACATACTGCGACTGTAGCCACAGCAAACAGAAGCCAGCATGATCTGTTTGATTGCCACACAAGCAGCAGGCAGAGGTATTCATATAGTATGCTTATAAAAATAAGAAACCTGCTTCACCCGTGGACCTTACTGCACTTCATTTTGCTTTATTCTAAAATGATGACTACTTAGGTTATTTAGGGTAACAAAAAAGCAAGTAGACACCCCCAGTTTGGTTTGTATCCCTGGAGGTGCCCACCTATAAAGCCCGCAGCTCAGCCAAGCACCACCATTTATCAAACCTGAACAAAGAATAAGAGAAACACAAAGGAAAGCAAAGACGCACACGCACACAGACACAAAGGACGCACGTGACTTAAGGAGGACGCTGGAATCACAGTCTGAGTGGTGAAGACCACAATTCCACCAGGGAGGAGGATTAAGATAAGGGGGAAAATGCAGGGTAAAAAAGGAAAAAAATAGAGATCAAAGGAGGCAGGTATAGCATGCGCAGAGGCAGAATGGATCCTTTGAAATCATTTTACAACACTTAGTGCTTAAATGACTGAAAACAACAGCCCGTGCTGCTCCTGACTGGATACCGCTAAGTATCTGTGCTCCTTATTGCCTTAAGTAAAACAGACCCTTACCTGTTGTTTCAATGAAACGGATGCACTTCTCAATGAAGACTGGGATTGGCCTCTCAGGAGTGACCACGGTGGCCAGTGGCATACCGAAGTAGTTGCTTTCGATGGGTTTTGAGATGGAATGCCTGGGTTTTCGTGGTTTCTGGGGGGGAAAAAAGAACAAGAAATTGAGAAGAAAGACCAGATTGGTGGGAGCAGTCAGAGAAAACATTCGGCATCATTTGAGCCTGACTGACATCGACACTGCTGACATAGGAAAACATTTCCAAAATGACACCAAGCCTTGAGGCATTGTTCTGGAATTGACTTGATTTCGATGGAAAAGACTGTGACCTTATTTTACGTGACTGGATTTTTATGTTAGTATCTACTTGAGAAAGAAAGACT
This sequence comes from Amniataba percoides, assembly GCA_037176925.1. Taxonomy (NCBI): domain Eukaryota; kingdom Metazoa; phylum Chordata; class Actinopteri; order Centrarchiformes; family Terapontidae; genus Amniataba; species Amniataba percoides. Next base: position 11,522,654 of record JBAJHX010000049.1, on the reverse strand, counting down.
GACACACACACAAACACGCTCAATACATTCCTTCAAACCTCAACCTGATAAGTAATCACACATTCCTGTCTTGACCCCTGTTCTGTGCAAAGTGAGATACACATCAGTTCCTCCATCACTGTGGAGTCTTCGTGTCTTCATTCTTGTCGTCCTACCTTTGGCATTTTGTTTTTCTCTTTCTCTACTGCACTGCCACCCTCGGATAATCAAACTCTTATTCATTGTTTAATTACTTTCCAACTCCTGTTATTCTCCTGTTAAGAGACCTCTAATACACTTCTGCAACATTCTCTGTATGGCTGAGGCATCAGCAGTAATTGTACTGCGCTTTAATGGCGTTCGGTGGGAATGTTTTGAAGGCCCCTGAGGCCTGGATCTCTAGTAAGTCTGTCAGCCACCCGAGGCTCTGCCCTGGCAGGCAAGGTGGTGAGGCAGGGATGCATGGTTGGCTGGGCACATACAGACTGTGGGAGCAGTGTGGGCCTGACAGACAGACACAGGGAAGGAGCGGAGGAGTGCTCATTAGAGAAAAGGAGCCAAGTCTGCCCTCTGCTCCAGATACTGGTCTCACCGCACTCCACCAAACACTTTCTATACCACACATAAACACAGTCACTCACGGCCGAAACACTAATTAAGACTGAACAGATCAGCAAAGCCTCACCTGGACTTTTCCTGCACTGTCTGTTGTTTGAGCATTTGGTGAATTTATTATCTGTTCTTAATCCATTTTATCTTTAGCTCAATAGTCTTCCTCTTAAAAAAACCCCAACACATCTGCAAACCAATATTAACAGCCAGTACATTAGACATGATGGAAAGGCTTCATGGTGGCATTCTTATGTGAATTTTATCTTTGATGTTTTGAAACTTAAGATGTATTATAGTATAGTAAGAATTTAATTTAATGTTTTTTTAAAATATAGTTAAAATTCAGAATAACTTATAATGACGTTTACTGTTCAAAATGAACAATAATGGTCAGATTAAATTTTCAAAACAAAATTATTGATCAACTACAAAATATCTTTACATAGACATGAAAAAAAAAAACATCACTATATTTCTAAGTTTTGATATCTGTATTGGCCACAAAGACCCTCTCACTTCCAGGTTCTTTTATCTAGGCAGCTTTTCTTTAATAAACTGCAGAAAAGGGGGTTGACTACGTCACCAGTCAACTGGGTGCTTAAGTGTCAGGATATCAAAATGTCAAAGATAACTTGGCAACATTGACTGGCTTACTGGAAGAGTCTGCACTCCATTCAGCGAGGCCCCTGAGACGCAGATGAAGGCTCTTTGCCGAAACACATCTAGGCTAAATAACAACAGACTTTCCCAGCACATCAGTGTCTGTTGCCCAGTTATCTTTCCACTAAAGGCCCCACATGAGCCCATTCCTAACTGGAATTCCTTGACTTATCGCTCCCAGCTACCTCCCTCGCTGCCCTGCCTGATCCCTTTGTGACACTCCCTTTCCCAGCATGCATCTTCATCTACATCTGTGCATTCACATCTGAAGCGTTTATGCTTTCATGTGTGTGCAAAACACCCACGTGAAGTTTTAACTGAATTAAATTGGTAGTAATAATAGAAGTGATGCTGTTACAAGATGACAGCCTCTGTGGTAGCAGAGAGCTGCGCCGTCATAACTCACTGCCAGCTTGATTTTGTGACTCCAAATAGCAGCTCATAATTTATTTGTGTCCTATCACGCTGACTGTGTTGTATATCTGTGCCCTATCTCAGTTTAGCAGTCTGTCTCTATGCTCTCCCCCTCCTCTCGGCCACCCACTTCTCTCTCTCTCTCACTGTCTTCTCCCCCTGCAGTTTTGCCTTCTGGCCACTCCTTTTAGTTGCTGACTGAGACAGGATATGTTGCCAGCGCTGAGAAGACAAAACAGACCTCTACCACAAAAGACAAACAAAACACATCCTTAATAATAACATACAGACGTCGTGCTGAGCGTTTACATACCCAGCACGCTGAAACACGAAGCCACAATACAAAAAAAAAAAAAAAGTTCCATCACTTCTATAACTCTTTTTTTGGGGGGCTCCATTTCGGATTCTCTCTGTGCTTGTGTTTTCTTCTTTTCTTTGATAGTCTTCCTCCCTCTTATTTCTTGTATAAGGACACTAGACTGGAACTAGGTGACTGAGGAATTTGAAGCATTCCCTCTTGCTTGAAAAAAAAAAAAGCTGCAGGAGAGAGAGAGGAAACGTTTCCGGCCTCTCACCGAGGGAGGGCGGGTGGGACAGACACACAGTTGGTCGTCGCCTGAGGTAAAGGGGGTTTTAAAATGGGCTCGGAGTCTAGTTTCGATTATTTGTTCCTCACTGTCATGACTCAGAGTGGTAGAGAGCACCCTTAGGCTCTGACCAGCAAAGTGTTTACACTGCATAAACCCAAACCTTCAGCCTAAAACCAACTGAAAATCTGGCTTTGTGTTAACCCTGAGAAGCCACTACCAGGAACAGCTGGTTTATACCAACCCCAAGTCACTGCTACAATACAACCCCCCCCCCCCAAGATGACCAAATAACTCAATAACATGTCAGATATCCTGAGGGGATTTCAGGCTGCAGCAGATTGAAAAATGGTCTCTTATCTTTGAGACAGCTGCTTAGAAAACAGGTGATGGAACTTGATCACTTTGTTACAACCACAATTAAGCCATAATGGCCTGTAATGTGGATATCCAGATCTCAGACCTGCTGTAGGGCACAAATCAGAGGCACTAATTAGAGCAATGATGACTACACTGATCTAAATTATGCTGGCTTCAATTTTCTTGGGAATCTGTTTTGAAACATGTGGGGTTATAATGTGCAATGTGATACTTTATTGATCCCTCGCTTGCCCCCCTCTGTGGCCAGGGTCAGGGCACGGGGTCGGGTAAAAGTCAAAGCTACTGGAGCTTGTTTACTTGCTATTAGAGGGCTTGAACTGGGCTGTCCACTTCACTGGTAGTCTGTCCTTACACACACAGAAAGACACACGGCACTGAGTACATTATGAGCTAGGTCAGCTGATGCACAAAAGGAAAGAACGTAATTTAGGCAGTAAGGGAGCTCTGCGAGAAGACAGCCTTCACGTAGGTACATGGACATCACAGCTGAGTGTGTGAAAACATTAATCATTCCCCTCCTGTTCCACCCTACTGACAGCCATGGTAATTATCACAGACACACAAGCACAGCATAAGCAGCTGTAACTCCTATTCAGGTGGCACTTCTGTACCATGCCACTGTGTGGTACGCTGTGTGAACGAACAGCATACCAGCCTGATAAGCAGTGTAACCAATGTAAGGTCATAAGTATTGTCACAACACGTGTGATGGACAAGCAGGGAAATGTACAGGAGAGGGGTAAAATAGAAGACGAGTGAAGGGTGAGATCTTTGTGGAAAAAAAAGAAAAAAAACTAGCAGAAAAGTAGAGAGGAAAGAGAGATATGAGGAGAACATAATGGGGAGAGAGCAAGAACAAGTGTGACAGGAATGTGAGAAGCAGAAAGTATGAATCAGTAAGAGGAGAAGACAAACGCTGTGAATATGAGAGAATGAATGGAAGAGAGCAAAGAAAGCAAAGCTGACAGGGAATGATTGGAGTTTCAGGAACAAGTTGACCAGCCATGGCACAAACTTTACTGCAGTACCACAATAGTGAACAGAAAATAATACTGCCTTAACTAGATGACGCTGTTGTCAATAACTAGAACACTGATGGCAAACGCACTGCACCCTTTGGCAACTAGGCTGTAAACAACATGTAGCAGTGCCACAAGTGAGGATTTGTTTTGCAAGGTTTTGTGAAGTGTAAATGAAAAAGTTATGGTCATATTTCTGGACAAGACTTTTTTTCTCAGATTCTTTCACATGTGTATTCTTGTTAGTGCTATCGTTTCTTGAACAGCAGGGGTGTTCACAGTTATGCTGCAGTTATAACATTAGTTAAATTTCTTTCCATGTTGATGTTGACGCTTTCAAAATCTTGCTGAACCGAATGTCAAACATTATAATGCCAGCTCTCATGTAATGGGAAACCTAATGCAGCCAAGCAGATGTCTACAGATAAAATAGCATTGTATAATATGGCTCTGTCCCTATTCATTAAGAGTTTTCAGCCTTCTGGTACAGAAGTTTACTGACTGGAGTTTGTGTCTTTTTCTTCTGATGATCTAGCTTGTTTAGAGAGCTCTCGGAGAGCGGTCAGGGCATAAATGCTCTCAGAAGAACTCTGACAGTATGTCATGTTTTCACTGAGCTAATCTGCAGCAAGCACAGTTTATACTGAATTCATTAGTTACGGTTATTCCTCAACTTAAATGATAGAGTTATTTACCAAAGCAAACAGGTGTTGAATCCTGGCCAAGAACTAATTAAACTTGGAATTATGGACATTTTATCCAATCTGTCCACAAAAAAACAAGTGCATGCATACTGCACACAGTACATGTGCACCACATGCTCGTTTAAAATCAAATTTTCAATCATTTTCATGCCAAGACACTTGTTAGGGCATACTTATCTGTTGAGAGGTTATTTTAAGTTTTGGTTAAGAAAACTCCCAATATTCAATAACTGATGTACTTGGGTAACATAGGTCTTCCAAAATGAATATGCAACATTTTGAACACTTGTTAATGGCTATGTTTGGGAACAGTTAATCAACTTATTAAGTTTAAATTTGCATTTTTGCAATTCAAAATTCAACACGTCACTCATATTTAACTAACACATGTGGATGCCCAAACACTGACCTTTGTATTTCTGCGCAGGCTCTTGAGAATATTTCTCCTTTTGGGGTCCTCGCTCTCCTCAATGGAGTTGTCCTTTTGGGCTCCTCCTTCATCCTGGCTAGCCTTGGGTGGACCCCCCATCTCATCGTCACTGCCTATAGAGAAGCTCGTCCTAAAACTGCTGAACTTGCCAAGCCGTTTGGATCTGTCTCTGTAAAGCTTAGGCTTTACACCAATGGCCGACAACTTTCTTCTGCGTTCCAGTGAGCTGCTATCAGCTTCACTATCTGACCCATTACCCCCAGCACTGCCATTGGAGTGACCTTTGTTGGCGTTGCGGATGGTGATAATTTTACCCTGTGTGCTGTCATGAGGGACAGAGTAAATATTTTCCTCTTCTGTGGGTCGAGGTTTGCTGACAGCATCCATGGGCTCTGCGTAGTCTGATGGGTCGTAGCCACTATCACTACCCGGAGCCCAGGTGACAGCTTGGGGCAAGGAGCGGCGGTTAGTGCCACCCTGCTGGTCCATGTAAGGGCCAAGGTTAACCTTTCGCACAGGCTTGGGCTTCACTTGAGGAGGAACCTTGTTGTTCAGCTTGCTCTCAAAGGTGCTAAGCTCAGAAATGACAGAGAAGGTATCGCTTGAATCCAGATCTGGCAGCTTGAAGCTTACCAGGTGGGAACTGAGACTGCTATCCTCCCTCAGGGTAGGATACGGCGGTGATGGGTCAATATCGTCCTCTGAGTCCATAAGAATGTTAACTGGACTAGGAGAGCCACATCGTGGGCTGATGCTCTCATTGGTACATGCCTCAGCCACATTATCATACATGTGTGTGGCCTCAACAATGGTGCGCTTCTCTACCACCTCTTTGAAAAAGGACTGGAAAAGATCTATCTTATGAAGCCCCCCTACAACCCCACCATGTCCGCATATTACTGTGTTAAACCTGGCCTCTATTTCATGGGCCAGTTCCTCTCCCTGACCGACCTGCTCCTTAGCCGACTCAGAGTCTGACAGTTCCATCTGGCTTTCCCCTACTGCTAACAACTGGACTGGGATGATGTCTTGGACCTCACACAGGAAAGCACATAATGTCTCCATAGAGGCCTTGCGGCGAGCAGAGTAAACTGCAATGTAGCCGTGGACCAGCTTGGTCTTGCGAAGTGAGAATGAGGAATGAAAGGAGAGCAGAGACAGCTCCATGTTTTGCCTCTGACCTCCTATACTCAAATCCAACAAAACGGAGGTGCCACTGCTGAGGTTGGAGGCAGGACGACAATGCTGGGGCGACAAGAAGGGAGCAAGGAGCTGGTCTAAGTCATATGTGTCTCCGCACATCAGGCACATGACTATCCTCAGGTCTGCCTCTAGTGTTGGCTGGGACTGAGAGTCTCTGAAGGCAGAGGATGGAGGGGGTAAAGGAGGAGAGCTGCTCCCTATGCTTCTGCGTGATTCTAGGAGGCTCTTTAGCATCTGGTTGATCTGCTTCTCATTGACATTACGCCCATAGCCCACACCAGGAGAGGCAGGGTCAAGGTAAGCGCACTGCAGCTTTCCAGCCACCTGCTGCCCTTGGTGGATAAGGGTCTGAGCAGTCTCCCCCCCAATATCCCCTATGGACCCCACCCCTCGCTTTGTGACCAGAAGGAGGGACAGTGGGAGTTGAGCTAAGCTGTTTTCCCTTTCCCTTCTGCTTATAGTTGACTCCCTAAGCTTCTCTATACTCTCGACAACATACGAGAGGGATTCCTTTGAGTTGTACAAACACAGGCAGCCATGGGGTGTAAAGGTTGGTGTGTGAAATGAATTGACTGGCAGACGTACGTTGCCCTCAATGGGACGAAGGGCTAACTCATACATCTTGCCATCTAACACGTACCGATCGTCACTGGTGCACAAGGCTCTTATTTCATTTGCCATCTCTCTTGCTAGCCCATCTTTCCCTAAGATGACAAGATTTATACGTTCAGCCCTGCCCCCCTCCAGTCTTGAAGTGTCTGATGATGGGTAGCGAGTGGGGAATCTGGAGGCCAGTATCTGCTCTATCTTACTGTCTACACAGTGGGGGCTGTTGGGGCAGGTGTCCTTTGTGGGGTGGTAGACAAAGTGGATATGTTTTAGTACAAGAGCATCCCTTTCTGCCTGCAGCTTTTGCAGAGCTTTAAACCTTTGCTCTTCACCCAACACCTCCTGAATGGCTCCCATTTTCTCTTTACTTGGCTTTGCATCCACTTCCAGCTCATAAAATAGCTCAGAGTATTCAAGAAGCAGTTCCTGAAAGTCCTCTTTGGCTCGGTCAATGATTTCCTTCTGGTGTTTGTTGTAGATATCCAGATATTCAGCCTCATCCAGCCACTGATAGAAGTCTTCATTCATGATGAAGCTTCGGGCCTCCTCCCAGGGTTTCCCTGGTGTGATGAAAGGAGAGACACTAAGCTTCTCCTTGAACTCCCATCTCATCTCAGCCCGTTTGCGTTCATTTCTTAGCTGCTCCAGGTGGGTCTCATAGATAGATTCAGCTGGGGGGGTCTCCAGGAGGTCCTGGGGGATTCGATCATCCTCCATGTTATCAATGTGTGGTGTTGTCTCCCAAGGGGTGTCATCTAGCACTACAAACCACTGGGAAAAATCTCTCTTTGTCTCCAGGACTTTCTGGACTCCAGACCAGCTGAGATGGTCTATCTCGTCCAACTCTGGTAACAGTACAGACAGGGCCTGTGGTAGTGTAGTTAGATAAGCTTTCCTACGTTTCTCTATATGCTCTTGTTTGAGTCTATGCACATGCTGCTGGAAGAGCTTCTTGGCTTTAGCTGTTCCCTCAAGGAAAACATAGTCCTTGTACTCCGGGGCAGTCTGCATGCGATGACTGACAGCAAGCCATGTCTCATTGTGGTTCTTCACAATTCGGTTGACCAGCCACTCATAGCGGTCTTTGGCTGAGGCAATCTGTTGACTCTGCTGTTTCAGTGCCTCAAAGTAAGGGATAATTTTGGGCTTTCCCCTACCCTTGTCTATTAGCTGAACCAGTGTAAGAAATGCTAGGTCAACATTGACATTAGAGCGTGCTGATGTTTCTACCACCTGTAGGTTCTTCTTGGCTAGGGCAAAGGTGTGTGAGTCTTTAATATAGCGCTCAACTCCTTCATCACATTTGGTGAGAACCAGTACCACAGGTTTCTTCGTTTTCGCCAGCTGGTTGTACAGGTTGGTAACAAACTTCATCTGGTCCTCAAAGCTGCGGTTCATACCCCTGCTAACATCCACACAGAGTAAGAATCCATCCACCATGAGCTTGCCTTCAGGCATCTGTTTTTGCTCAAAGTCCTGCTCCAGCCCCAGCTGATCTGTGCAAAAGTACATCAGTTTCTCAGCTGAAGCCAGCTTGGTGGATGCTGCCCTCTTGATGTATGGCTGGAGTGCCGTGCTTCGGTGAGGCTGGAACGTCTGATCATCAATAAACTCTGTCTGCTCCACCACATTCATACGGCATTCTGGCCCCTCTTCCATCGTCCGACCAGCCTCTCCCCAGAATAGGAAGTGGTCATTGTTCACAACACGGCCTCCAAAGTCACTAGTGCTGAGAACAGAGGTGTGGTCCAGGTGGAAGTCATCTGCACTTGGTCGGACAAAGCGGTTACACAGACAGGACTTGCCCACACCGCACTGGCCTTTCTCCTTCTCCGTGCCGGACAGCCCAACCACGACCAGGTTGTAGGTGGGTGCCCGGACATCTTGCTTTTTGGCCATCATCATCGCTGGCAGAGGCTCATCCTGCCATGCTGGCCACTAGCTCTAAGGAGAGGAGAAGGCTGCCAAGGAAGGAGGGTTCCCATGCACAAGGAGCTCACTGGGCTGGTGTCTGGCCCTGCATGAGAGAGAAAAGAAACAGGGAGGTATAATTAATCTTGAGAAATACAAAACATAAAACATTCCAGTGACATGGTTTATTATTAGAGAGCTATTGTGTCTCTCATCTAAATTCCTACTGTGTGCCTATGTGCCGTTAATAATGTTTAATCTGTGATCCTATTTCTCCACTGAATCTTTCCTGAAAAGATTGAGGTCAGTGGCAAAGCTGCTGGAATGCTGCACATTACTTAACCCAGCTGTATCTCAGTAAAAGCCAATTTTTCCTCATTTAACTCATTTCTGTACTCTCAGGACTGCACCGCTAACAGCGGAGCCTTCCACATTTCAGTTCTATGTTCGTTAAGACTCGATATGTGTTTTGGCTTATTATCTGACATCTAACAGTATGGTTGGTCGTCTCACTGCCAGCAGCAGTAGAATAAAGTTATGTGAGGTTTTCACCATTGCAGAAAACCGACACGAACGAATGTGCACACAAACACACGCACCACCACACACTTGTGAAAACAGACCCACACTAAGCTCACTGCACCTCAAATGAAAGGCACACACAAGAAGATGAAAGCAGATAAGTGTTCCAAAGCTAAAGTTACTAATTGGCCAACTAGGGAAAGCCATCTGCATTTTAAAAGTCTGCACTGCCTGTTAGCTGACTCGTCTCCATCAAAAACATGTTTTCCAATGTTTCTCACCAAACAGTATTCTGCAAACAGATCAGAGCTGGCTGATGTACCATCACTAATGTCCTAACATATTTACCTACAGTAGCTAGAACACATTGGTGACATGCTTTCAAGAAATCGCACACACACATGCTTAGACGCTTAATTGACTGGCCGATCACAGCATAATTTATTCCATCAGTAGATCAGACATAAATACGGCAAGAGAGAGGACAAGGGATCGGGGATGCTCTTTATGGAATAGCCCTCTTTGACAGCACAATTTGTAAGGAACAAAACTCTTTCAAGACAGCCAGCACACAGACTTACAGCATGAGACCACCCCCTCCATGTCATAACTGAGGCGTTAATGTAGTAAAACAGACATTAAAACCACTATTAATCATGAATAGCTCTTTTGACAGAGAGCACAAAGGCAGACAAAGCCTTCATTGCTGCTGAATTGAGTTTGTCAGACAACAGAAAACCGTGGATGCACAAAGATGAACTTCAAAGTGCAACACTGCTACACCAGAGGGGTAGACAATGAAAAGTAAACAGTAGGAGGAGTAAGAAACTCACTAGAGCGGAACACACAGTGGATAAAAAAGCAACCTTACTTACACCTGCCATGTATCGACTCCTGCGCATTCTGTATTTTTATTTAGTTTTATTTAGGGAGCTGAGTGCCACTAATCGAAGTTCAAAGCTGGCAGCCAGCGAATAGCCTTGAAACCCTGAGTTTCACCGGAGCAAATTCCAATCAGGCCGTGAATTAACATTACAGAGGAAAGACCTCCCCAGTGCTTCACTAGGTGTACAAGCAAATGCCAGCAGAAAAGGGAATCAATATCAAAAAGAATGTCTTGTGTTTTGATATTTGTAGAGGAAACAAGCATGAAAAATGTATCAAGGCACCCAGAGAGAGACTCCATGTAATAATAAGGTGTGGTGTGTGCTGTGCTCAGACAGACATGCTGGTCGATACAATCGTATAGGTATATAACCTGGGAAATATAATTAATTCATGGTCCTCTCTTCCCGGACTCTCTTGTAAAGTATCTTTACTGCATACTTCTGTATATTTGCTTGTCTGTCTGTGTGTGTGTGTGTGTGTGTGTGTGTGTGTGTGTGTGCGCACGCCAAAGTGCATATGATTTCTGTTGAGTACACCCATATCTGTGCGAAGTCTGTGATCACCGAGCACATTCAGTGGAAAAGCGACGCAGTATATACAGCCTTGACTTGTTGAGAAGGACTGCAGGTGCGGTATCTATAGAGGCACAGTCAGCAGGTTAAAAGTGCACCTGTGTCCTAACCTAACCATGTTCACATTACAGAGCAGACAGTCTTAACTACAATCAGCCAGAAAAAACATGACCTGCTGCCCTGTGATATGGTCCACCGGCTAAACAGAACGTGTATCCAGCCTGCCAATCATCATTTCTCATATACTGTATCTACATGAGGCCCTCCTATGCTCCCTGCTGACTAGGATATAAAAATGTAATTTCACATGTAAAATTCAGACATACAAAATAGTCAGTTTACTACCAACAGCTCCTTATTCATTGCTGTCATTTTAATTTGGTGCCTTTATAACATGCGAGATGTCATTTGCTCTATTCTAAACTGTGAATATTTTTTTGAAGGTCAACCAAAAGGGCTTTCAGGTAGGTTTGTGTACTCTGCTATTGTAAAAGGATGCTGTGAGCTGCATAGCTGGACAGAGTGAACAGTTGTGACATGCTTGAAGTAGCTGCCTACTGAGCTGACAGAGGGTGTTACATACAGATAAGTATGAAGGACCTGGTGTAGAAACACATTAGTACAAATGACCTATATGAGTTTACCCAGGAAAATGCACACATACACACACGCACTACTTTTTTAAAATCCTATATACCATCCTCACACGTCATGTGTAAAAATAGGTAATGTGACCAGTTGTGAGCGTGTCTGGATTAAATAAATTCAAGCACTCCTAAAGTCCCTACGGACCTGGAGGGTAGCCAGGCTCAATACACTCGCAGAAGCATTGCTAACATCTGCTTCACTGACCCCACCTATCTTTTTCTAAGAATGTGTGCATGGCGTATGTGAATCTAATAGTTCATACACATTTCTTGACATACTCATTGACAGAGTGCAGGTTAGGTGACAACAAGTTGTGGCCTTTTTGCGATAATACTAATAATAATAATAATGCAGTTCTTTTTTTTTTCTGGCCTGTCCGAGTTTCGAACATAGCAGCTGCGTATAATGGAAGAAAATAAAGTGCCTCATGAGACTGACTGCAGTGCCCAGACTAAACCTACAGAAACACAGAAAACAGAAAATATATGACATTACAACTGCAAAATTCAGCTTGTTTCAACAGCCTGTCAACTGGCAGTCTGAGTGCAGCATTTCATACACAATAGATCGAGTCATTTAGGGAATACATTTCCTCTTTCCGCAGACCTATAAAGACACCACTGCCTGAGCTCAACCAGCCTTAGTGCTGCAATCCAGTTGTAGAGCAGTCAGGCAGCCAGTTCACCCTGAGGCTTGGTGTCTGGTGCGCATGTCCAGTCACATACCACTGTCTCGAGGCCTAAGGCTGTTTAGGGCTGGGGCAGAGATAGGTTAGGGCCTGCGCTGCATCTGCCTCTGACCCTGAAACATGAGGGTAAGCAGAAAAAGGAGAGGGAGGGAGACAAGAGGAGGAGGTGGAAGGGATGCAGGACGGAGTAGAAGGCACTGGGGGAGGAGACGGGGAGTGGAAAGTTTGCGCACATGGAGAGGATGGGGGGTATAGAGAAGAATGGGCATGAGGGGAAAGGGACAGAGGTCAGTGGCCTGGGTCATGTGAGCTGCACATTGGAATCCCCTCGGGGAAGAGGGGCAGGGCGTGGTGAGGCCTGGATGAGCTATGGGTCAGGGTCTGACCCGGCACATCACTCTCCCGCTGCCTAATCGAAAACAGCATTAGAAGCAGGACATACCTAAATACCACATCTCCATTTCCCCCCGTTGCTTTTCCTCCTTCCTTTCGCTTACAAGCACTGACCAATTTATCGGTTTCAAAACAGTCAAAAGATACATAGGAGAGCGATCTCGCCTTGACTGAACCAGCCCTTTCTAGGTCACTGGCTGTCTCAAAGACAAGAGAGGCCAAGGAAGATAGGATGCATCTGTAGGGTATTGGAGTGCAGCCTGAAGCTAATGCTGGGGCGGCAGCGCGTGAAGTTCATCCTAACACGTGTTAGAAAGGGCAGCCGAGAAGAGGTTGTGCTCACTGCCCATGAGGAGAGACCATGTAGCCTTCACGGGGTGGCTGCATTCCTTTCATTACAGAGCAAAGAAGAATAACGCAGGAAGTATCGCTTAGGTCTGCTTTGCTACACCAAAACGTCCCTAGTCTGAGTCAAGAAAAGTAGTTGCAGCAGAACTTGTGTGGGAGTGATAATAAGAGTATTGTGTACTGTCAACAAAATGGATGGATTTTTCTGATTTAACACAAATGATGGGCTAATTTAATTATAATATATGTAGTTCTATGAGATATTCCTGTCGTCTTCTTTAAGTTATTCCACAAAACAATGACAACTATCAGACAATACAATGCAGTTCATACTGAAACCTGCAAAACACGAGGAAGCCGACTTGCTTTCTCAACAAGCCCTCTGGTTGTACAGTATTATACACTCAGGAAGGCTGGGAGTTGACAGAAACAAAGGTCATGAAATAGTCATGAAGCAGTGTGATGGTGATGATGATGACAGAGAGGCAGCAGGGAAAAAACTCCTTCTCTCCCTTATTCTCCAAGATACAGCGCTGGCTGACCCTCCCTTTGCTTCTGTCCAAAAAATGTTTTCTCTCTCTTTCTCACTCCTTCTGCATGATGTAAGTCTGCAACCAGTTGTCCTTCCCTTCTCTTGCTCCCTTATTATTTATCTCTCTCTCTCGCTCTCACCCACAACATTATCCTCATCGTATAGATTTCCCATCTCCATTTGTCGAGATTTTTTTCATTCCAACTCTTCTCTGTCTCCATCAATCTCTCCCACACTCTTCCTCCCCCCTTCTTCTTTCTCCCTCTGGAGACTTGTTGTCCATTAGTAAGAAACTAGGGTTGTGGGCAGGGTTGGGGCTGTGGGTGGATGGGGGCAGTCCTTACACTGATGTCGCTTCCTGCTTGGGTTTTCTCACAAAAAGAGTGTATAAACACACAGACTAAAGGGAGGTGAGGGGGAGGGGGGGCATGAATATAATATGAATGCTGATGAAACCAGATCTAAAACAACATAATGCGTTAGTGTTAAACAATTCTGAAGAACACACGTAAATATATAAAAATGACACGCAACTCTTAATGCACTTTACATGAAGTGCTCTGTGGTGCAGGGTATTCAGTGTATCCACTAAAACAAGAAGTCGTTTGTCTCCTCCCCAAATGCGACACATCCATCTATCACTCACCAGACAGGAAATACAAATTTCCTCAGTCCTTCAATCTACTGTATGTTGTGCACGCACCAACTGAAAAAAATAAACACTGCTATCGCACCACTGTTAATGCATTTCACACGTGGCCAGGCGCGCAAAATACAGCAAACAAACCACGCGGGCAAATCCAACAGCAATAAATTATTCCTATAAGAAACAAAACACTTAAGACTAACCGCAAGAGATCAGCACAGCCTGAATCAAATCAACCCACGTTACACAAAACACATATCTGCACACAGACACGCATAACACGCTGATCCAGGAGAGCTGGTCAGTTGTGACTGGGATTATGGACACTGTGGATTAGCTACGGCTATTTGCATCTTTCCATTTGCAGGATCACAAATGTGCGCTGTCCGTGCATTAGCATGATCCGATGGCCTAGTGATATAACCACATGAAAAAAAAATACCAGAGACGCGGATGACAAAATCCTCCTTCTGCTGCTCTATCACACAGACCATTTTCATACTATCACGTACACACACATACTTGAATTAAGTAAATGATTAGCAATTTCACAGCTTCTATGACTGCTCCATTTTACATGCAGCATGTTATTTATCCCACTGCCAGCTGTTATGTCCTAGGTTATCTGTGTATTACAGTACTTAGTATCCTAAAGTGCAACAGCCTCGTAGCTTGGCTTTCAGCTATATAAATTCACTTCCACTTCCTCCCTCCGCCTGGCGCTGCAGAGATAGAGGGCCAGTTACTGATAGAACCCCGAGGAGAGAGGTGGACAGACGGACAGAGGGAGGAAGGATGCAGGATAGGAGCAGGAGGGAAAAAAAGAATAAGAGGGACAAAGACTGTAAACAAACACTCACTCAACAATTGAAAATGCAGGATATCAGGAGTAAGACAGAAGGAAGAGGGCTGAGAAGACCATATTCACAGCCTAATCGGAAATTCGAGACTACACTCGAAGAGTTCAAGGAGCGGAGACAGAGGAAAGAGCAAGGTTTAAGTCAGATAAAGAAAGGATCTCGAAAGAGTGGACAGCCTATTTAGAGTGGACGGGGAGAGCGAGAAGGGCAGAGAAGGAGTGTGTCACTGTGGTTTAACCTCTTCAACTGTGCCAGAAGGCCTCACTGATAGCACGGCTAAATATAATGTGCTGGAAACACGGACAATGACAGCTATAAATTTGAACTACCACCGCATAAATCCGCCCTTACGAATACACACGCGCACCAGAGTACTCCCAGTGTGCTACCATCTTCGATGATAAGGTCATTTCTCTCCAAGCTGACAGCACGCAAGTGAAAGTGACAGGCTACAGTGTTTCTGCAGTCACAGCTTGGCTCAACTGCAACAGCGGCTCCCTGACCTTCACACGAGTTTGCTGTGAAGTTATCTTTGATTCTAGCTAGCAAACTTCACTCTACAATGGCTCTGATTGTGATTTGTTCACCTGAGATGGCGCAGACAGAGCTGGAACCACCAGTCGATCCGTTATTTTGCAAAGAGACAGAAAATCAAGTGGCTGATTGTTTAATTCATTCATCGAGAGAAAAGTGTTTATACTTCTCAAACATGAGGCTTTGCTGCTTTCCTCAGCTTTTTTTATAATTGGAAATCGAATATCTTTGGGTTTTGGACTGTTGGTCACACAAAACAAGCAATTTCAGAATGTCACCTCAGGCTCGGGGAAAATTTTAAATTAAATATTTTTTATTTAATTAGAGACTTGGTAATTGCAAAAAAATTACAGACAGAATACTTATTAATACAAATAATCATTAGTCACTGCCCTTAACTGCCTGGGATTTTGGGAACCAAAACACTGAACGCTGTGCACTTTCAGCCTGCACTTTGGTACACATTTGCTCCAGAATTTCCCAGTTCAACAGGCTGCACGAAATAAACAACAACAACAACAACTGTTGCTTTACATGCACAGTCAGAAAAACAGACAAGCCTGTGTTTTCCTTTGGCACAAAAGCTCATCTGTGGGCCTCCACTCTCCCTCCCTCTCAATTCCCTCTGCCAGGCATCAACTGCCTTCGCCTCATCTCTTCCACTGCCCCTAGCCCTTTTCTAATTCTCCCTGTATTTCCTGTCCCTATATCCCTCCGTCTTATCACATCGGTGCTTTTCCTCCGTCTCCCTCTCTCGGCTCCATCTTCTCCCGCAGTAGTACCTAACCTCGCGGCCCAGCCCCTGTCAGACGAGCAGACTGTCTGCTGGTGATATTAGCATACATCTGATCCCTGCTCCCTTGCTGGAAGGCTTGTCAGCGTCGGCGCAACTGTATACACACATTCAGACATCCAATACAGCCGCCCTGTCCTCGCAGCCAAGCTCGACGCAACAGCACAAACAAACAGCAGCGGCGGCACAGACAGATACAGACGATATACAAATATGTCCGAGGGTATTAAAAGGCATACACAGGGCATGTTTGCATACTTAAAACACACAAAAAATTTCATATTTAAATAGTGATAGCATTTTCCTCTCTTTGCGGAGGAGGGGGATTGGGTGGCGGGTCTTCAAACCCAGCTGCTAATCTTCCACCTGAATGAGCCTCCAATTCTAACAGCTAGTATAATTGGTTTGACAGCCGCTGTGTGTGTGTTTGTGTGTGTGTGTGTGTCTCATTTCTAAACTGGGGACGCTCTTCATCTTTCAATACCGAGGCCTGCATGTCATTTGAGGAATATTTCCATACCTATGCCAGTTTAAAAGAAAAAATAGAAAAAAAACAAAAACAAACATCCTACATTTGTCCGGTTTAATATACAAACTCAAGTTTCGGCGCATTAGCGTAAACTGAAAATTGCTCCCAGCACATCCTCTCTGTTTACAAATAAAATCAGCCTGTGCATGATAGATTTCCTCAATAAAAGAGCCCATAAAGCAGAAAAGGAGTTATAAAAGTAGCAGTACATTTCGAATAGTTGTTGAGCAGAACTTCCTCTTCTTTATTTCCTGGATAATTACAGTAGATGAATCTGCACTCTGACCTCTGGGTGGAAAGGCTTCACTTACCAAGAAGTCTTTATCAAACAAATAGAGATACTACATTTCTTAGATTTTCAATAACTCGACTCAGTGACTCACTTTATTCAAAACCACAATTTCACTCCCGGGCAGGGAGAGCCACTCACATAAAACACTATGATTTGTGAGCGACAGATCAACTGCTGACATTACCTTCAATTTAATTGTCATTATTAACCCATTTTCAGCGGAGCGCTCATCCTTAGCTAGAGTGGGTGCCTAATAGATGTGATGGGTGTGTTTTCCAGATGGTGACCGAGACGTGAAAGCTGTGCGCACTCGCAGAGCGATGCTGCTGCCACCAGAGTTTAATTTTTATCACTTTATCTACTGCTGCGAGGATTGTGGCGGCCAGACTAAACTCGCGAGTCAGTCTTGATTGCAACAATTACTTGACTGCAACCACACAGCTTCCATTGTTTCGCCATTCTATGACAGAAAGTTTCCATCGTGCAGCATATTTCACCTGTGTCTTTTGCATCCCCTGCTTCTTGCTTTGGACAGTTAGTGTGAGGACAGGGAAGAGTGGCTGGTGCAAAATGGCTGCTGCTCAACAGTTTCACTTTGCTGTATTTCAGGTGCATCCATTTAGGTGAGGTGGTACCCCAGCAGCTTGTAAAGATCTCTACTTGGCCTTTTAAGTCACTTCACTGCCAAAAAAAACACAAAATTATGATCAAACACAATTAGCCACAACCTTTATCCATTGTTATATATCAAGACCCCAGAACAAACTGCAGCATCTGTTAAAAATCCTCAGCTCAGATTCACTGAACAAACAGGATTCATAAAATCATTGCAGCATTTCAGTGACATTTGAAGAAGTTACAGCAACTACATAATTTGCCTTCTGACGAGCCCTCAGAATATAAAGAGGATGTTGCTAAAGTCTTCCCATCTGGACTTGTAAACTGCAGGCTTTGTATATAATCAGGTGTTGTGATCCCTACAGGGAGATCTTACATCAACCAGAGATCACCCAAACTGTTACTAGGTGACAGATGGTCATCACACACACACACGCACACACAAAAGCAGCCACCCAACACCTACACCATATGCTCCTACGTAGATACGGCACGTTCTCATCTCTCATATGCACATGCCCTCGAACTCATCCACTCTGCTTAAATAGCAAATATTTAAATAAACTGTGTTTTAAAAACTGTTTTTTTTCCCCACTCACCCACCAAGAGAAATGTTCAGGCGCTACTGAATCTTGAAGCCAATTAAATCTGAAAATGACAGAAATGAAGAAACAAGGATGGGCCAAGAGGGAAATGGAAGATAATATAAACCACTTTCTACAGAATGCTGCAAAGCTTGAGCTCAGAAACAGCGTTTACGTCGACAGCTACGGTACAAGGCGGTGAATGCCACGCCACATGTGGCCTGTTCTTGTCTCTTTCTCGTATGCGGAGCCTTGGTGCTAATGGGCTGGCCCGAGCCGCGGTACCCTTATAGCATCATCGCACCCCGACAGCCGCACAACAAGACAAACTAGTCAATAGGTGCCATTTCCACTCACATCTCCAGTCAATCTCCTCAATCCTCCCCTGCCCTGTGGAAGACTAATAAAGCAGCCAGCAGTAATAAAAGGTACGCCTGGACATTGCACTGCCAACTACTTTTGACAGGCTCTCCCATTAGCCAAGCGCACAACCCAGATTCAAACAATAGTTGCAGACAGAACATCAGGGCTTTGTTTGTGTAATTAGTTTTTCATTGAATTGGACACTTTTTGTACCCACAAACTTATCGACGGAGCGAGTGATGGCAGTGAGGAGCGGCTCGTTATAATAAAATGGATTTGAAAACTACAAATGGCTTTTGAAGGCTCTCATTGTTTGTAGACACCAGAGCAAAATTGTGTTTTTCATTTTGGGTGGCTCAAAGAAAAATAAATTATTTTTCCATCAGTAAAATGCAACCTTTCAAGAACTTGGGTGTCCCGCGTTACAAAAAAAAGAAAGCAAAGAGAGAGGTGAAATGAGCCAAAGAAAAGAACGAAAGTTTGTTGGATGTGGATGTATTTTCAGGAGGGAGGCGAGCATCTGAAATCATTAATGAGGCAATGAAAAATATTATGAGAGAACAAGACGAAGTTTCCAGCGAAGTGAGGTAAGAAGGGGAGAAAGAGAGAGTTGGGGGAGGTGAGGAGGAGGTTAACACAAGCAGCTTCTGGTAAGTGCTTAGCACTTGTGGTTGGCTAATGGTACACAGACAGGGCTACTTTACGATCACTCATCTGCACTTCTCTCTGCTGCCACACTGACAAGCCTCAACATGAAAGAAATAAGCCCCTCTTAAACAGGGACAGACAACCACTTTCTCTACTTCCTTGCCCTCCACCTTCCCTACAGTTGTCTCTGCTGCCATTCAATTTTTCTGCGTTCCTGTCATTTTCCTCTTACAATTGTTCTCTTATCACTTTTTGCTCCATCTGTCATTGTGTCATCCATCAATACTCCTCAACATCTAAAAGCACAGTGGCATCACGCTGAATGCCCAAGGAACAGGATAACCTTACAGGGAGAGACAAGTGCTTGAGTTACGCACACACGCGCCCTAAATCAGCCAGTGAGGCAGCTAAAAGAAAGCTACACGGCCCACTGAAAGAAAGGATGACATAGGGAGAAAAAAGAATGAAGAGCCCCAGAATGAAGTGGAGGACCGCTGCCAAAGATGGGTGAGTCACTGCAGAGAGAAAAAAAGCTAATGATACAATTGAAAACACCTGAACCTGCCACAGTGTAAATTAAAGATAATGACTTTTTACTGGTTGCCACAGTAACCAACTGTTGGCACAAAGGCAGATAGCTACAGAGGCTTTTTCCCCCTCCTAACGTCCCTCCCCTCCCTTCCCCTCTTCCTCAATCGCTTTCATTTTTTCCAAGAGCTTCACTCTCTCTTTCTGCCCTCCCGCGAGCTCCACCAGAGTGCAATTTGTGCAGGGGCAGTCGAAAGCCAAACAAATAAACCATTTCCATGCTTTAATAAGCCCTAACTAAAATAGCCCGTGCTTCGTCCTTTCTGTAACAAGAAATTAATTACATTCAGGTGCAGGGAGATGAGTGATTAAGATGGAGAGATTTTTGCTTGAATACAGTGTCTCCTGCAGTCAGATGTAGCTTGTAAGCTTTACCAGAGTATGCATGTGTGAACGCATCACCTTTTAGCGCTCTTAAAGCAGGGCATGTGTGCATACATGTGGGAGTGCCACCTCTGAGCTCCTTCTGCAGTCTGAGTGGAGGAGGCGGACAGGCTCCGGGGCAGCATGTCCAGAGGTTGCAGGGGTTATGCTTGGTCATCCATTTTAAATCAGTCTCCAGACAGCCACTGGAGCGCCATTACAGCTCAAAAACTTTGCTGCTCTGCACTGATCGGCCTGCAGCTGCAGCACTTTCAGAGCCCAAGGCCGGGCTGTGCCTGCCGTGGCTCACTTAGCTGTGTCCACTGCACAGTTGGTGCTGTCTGCGTCGCAGTCAGAGGAATGCAGCCTTTAGGGGTAAAAGTCAACTTGTACCACAGTGAGATAAACACTACGCAGGGAGCAGGATGTTTTGTAATCGTGTCATTGTGCATGTTCAACCACAAAATGGCTTCTATAATCTCTGATTTCCTTGCTATTCTTGACTTTTGGTGTTCTAGGAAACAGAAGTAAGGAGGCAGATCGCAACGGGTATTAATGCAGCAATGCAATATATTCATGGGAGGAGGCCTCTACTGTCAACATTTGTTTTGTTAATATCTTGTTTTTATTGGTGCAGAAATGCATTCATAACATACACATTTCACCCTTGTGTCTGTACACAAATAATGAAGCACGAGCAGGCTTAGCTTAGCAAAAGGCTGGAAGCAGCTAGCTAGCCTGGTTCATTTCAAACACCACAATCACATTTCTATTTGTGTACAGATTAAATAAACCAGATAGAATATGTTAACTATTAACTTTAAAGGTGCCAGTAGGCATATTTTTTAACTTTGGATAGAGCTGTGCTACCAGACGACTAGTCCTTATGCTAATCTAAGATAACCAGACATTACTATAGCTATTTAATCAGTGCAGAGCGATGAGTGGTATCAATAATCTCATCAAACTCAAATTAGAGTATTCCCCAAAACGATTCACTGCATTTTGCATAAATGCAATATTTATTTAGAAATTTTTAACAGTATAACTATTCCATGATTATTCAATATAAACAAAAGCAGCAGACAGTTAAATGTACGTGTTTTATGGTCAGCAAGTCCAGCTTTAAGCCAACAGTTATTTCTTTCTGGGCTACAGAGGGTCTGTCCCTTCTCATCAACCTTCGCCTGTGTTGAGAGTGGCAGCTGGAGGCCACCAGCGGTCACAACAGTGATCTGGAGTAAAAGTGAGGATGCGTTCGGACAGGCTGTGCTGCAGATCAGAGTCCGACAGGCTGCAGACTAGAGGAGGAGTCTGAAGCTTTACTCCGCAGTGCTGTATAATTCAGTTCAAATGTGATAAATATAATGGCAGACCATAAACACAGATGCACCCATACGGAAAGAAACGAAAAATCAATGTTGACCTGCTTTGACCTCATCCTCCCCCTCATTTCTAAAAGTTACATGTGTACTATATTATGTATTCTTCCTCAAACTTGTTTTCACGCTGTGCCTGGCCTGGTCGCTCTCCAGGCCCGGAGGAAGAAAATGTCTCAGGAAAAGGCAGGGGGTGAGAATTAGACCATTCTCTCGGCCGAAACAGGAAAAGAACCAGGTTGGGTTTTAAAGCAGTTCTCCTGGCCCTTATCCAAGTGCTCACCCCCCTACCACCCACCCCATGAAAACACACACACACACGCATGCACATACACACACACACACTATTAAATTCCTCTACTTAGCGATGATGCCAAGACTTCTTTCCACTATTCCCTTCCTCTCTCCACCCATCCCTTCTTTCCCCTCTGATTGGCACCGTTGCTCCTCACTACCTCATGTCCCAGGGTTCTCGTATGAGCCCACTGGCCAATCAGGTTAGCTGATACGGCTCCAAATTCTCTCTGACATCACTGGCCCGAGGACGGCAAAGCAAGAATCCCTGCCTTACGATGAAAAAGTGTCTAAAGCCTGATCTTGATCTACAGTCTCTCTTTTTTTAAAATATACATAAATCCATATGTTAAAGGATATAAACAATTACTAAATAGTTTATAACACACTGTAATGTAGTAGTAAGCAGAGATAGGGATATTTTTAAGTGTTAATGTATTTTTACACCATGAAAATATGGAAATTTGTAATGATATACATTTACATGATAATATACAACACGTTCGGAGCTCTTACTATCATTACTTTTATTACTGTTCTTGTATTTCTACCTTTGCTGATGATGCAGCTGAAAGCCCTGGAGGAAAGCCAGTAAGTGGACCTTGAGTTTTGTTCTTTTGTTTTAGTTAACTTTTCTCAAAAAACTATCTTTGGGGTTAAGTTCTACACGTCCTTGAGAGTTCTGAACACATACAGTTTTAAACCTGCCTGGTTCATGAGTTGTACAGGTGTGTAAACAGTGAATAAATGTTTTTTAACACATTGTGTGTGAAGACAGGTTCATGTGCATAATCATCATTAAAATGATGACAGTGGTTATATACTGTGTTATAAATCATTTATTAACTGTTTATGAGGGGGCATAACTATTGACAAATGCTTCATAAACATTTAAAACTGTCCTCATATCTGCTGAAAATCATCATCATAGTGAGCCACAAACACTTTATTAACTATTCACATGCTGCCTCTTTTTTCCAGAAAAGGAAAGTGAAAGTCGCAATGACCCGACTGGACTATCATGACTTGCAGAAATGAAACCGCACAATATGTTTCCTTTTCTGAAACGTCCCACTCGCAGCGTCGGGCCACTGTTGCTGCAGCCTCTGGACTTAGGAGACTTTCAGATGCATCACCTCTCTCTCTCTGCTGACGTCACCTTAGATGGCGCCGACCTCACAAAGACACACAGGCGCACACGCCCAGCTAGCCGTACCATCTTTAAGCCTTTCTAATCCTTGATCTCAGACAAAGGAGGAGGGGTGCCACTCTCTCACACACAAACACGCACACAAACAGACACTCACACACACACACCCCACCTGCCCCCTGAAGATGCAAGCCTGTCTATTGATGAGCGTGAGCTAAGGTCATTACTGTGATTGTCGTGTGAAGGTAAAGAGGGATTATCTTGCCAGCGTCCACTCAACACACATCAGGAGACTTAAGGTTCTCTCTTTTGTCTTTATCTATCTCTCTCCTTCTCTCTCTCTCTTTCTCTCTCTCTCTCTCTCTCTTACAATCTCTCCAGCTCACTTTGCTTCGTTTTCTTTCCATCCTGTCTCCATGGGGATTTG
The DNA here is from genome assembly GCA_037176925.1 of Amniataba percoides. Lineage (NCBI taxonomy): Eukaryota > Metazoa > Chordata > Actinopteri > Centrarchiformes > Terapontidae > Amniataba > Amniataba percoides. The sequence goes on along the minus strand of JBAJHX010000049.1, from coordinate 11,499,486 downwards.
AGCAGAAAGAGAGAGGGGGGAGGTGCAGGAGGGGAGGGGAGGAGGTGTGAGCCAGTCAACAAGTTTCAGCTTTCCTTTTTTTATATTTATATCAACAGATAAAGGAAGTATGTGTGAGCTGCGTGCGCAAGCCTCGACAGTGACCAAGTGACCTTGACGGGGCTCATTCATAAAGCCAACCTACACAGCAGGGGAGGGGGCACGCACAACCAAACATCCAAAAATGATAAGATCTACTGAGAAAGGAGGGGAGGGGGCAGCGGAAAGAAAAGAATAAACGAATTAAGCCAGATAAAGCCTTGTTCCTACTGCACTCTAGAGACTCGCTGCCATGGTGGTAGAAAGGAGAAAGAGGAAGACAAAGCTTTAGAAGGCCCTTGGAGGTGAATGAAAGGAAAAGTGAGTGAGCTGAGTCACACACTGAAACCTGTTACTAAAGCTACTGGCAACGTTATTAAACAGGGAAGATTCATTAAAAATAGCCTATGCAGCGGCAAGAGACATTACTCCAGCTTTTCTTTTATAAACAACACTGATGTAAAACAATGTACCTATATATCAGTTCCTAGCGTCCAATATTCTTTAAGATTCAGTGGCTGGCTTCGTACGACAGTAGCGGTAGACTGGCCCTGGCTCCCATCCCACAATCCACTCTGATGTTTAGGTTTTCAAGTGAGGCTCTTGCCTCAGTGGAAACAACCTATGATAGGAGCTAAATCAAACTCTTGGCACAATCAGGGGATTATGATAATGAATTAGCAGAATTAAATAAAAAGAATTTAAAGACAAATGACACGGCGAGGACCCGCGAGGCCAATTTAAACACAATCTGACATTGTCCAGACTGGTAAATATTGCCCCGTTTAAATAAATCTACCATTCTTTCTTCACTGCCTATTAAACTCTATCCCTTCATCTTCCCATTAACTGGCCTGTCAGGCTGTCTGTTTGCTGGGCTGCTCTACACAATGACATGTTTACCTCCTGTCAGATTCCCATTTAGATCCCCGAAGAAGCCCAGGGAGGTGAGAGCGCGTCTGTGTGTCCAACAATAACATACAGCCTTGCTGTAATTTTGTTATCATCGCCGGTGTCGCTAAATGCTTTGCAAAATAAGCAGAGGGATGACTTAGTTCAGTCAGATTTCTGCCTCTCATCCTTGAAAATGAAGCAAGTACTGAGTAAATGGAGTAAAATTACAAGGACTCCGTGCTGCGATGTAAAAGGTTGGTGTGAAGCATACACACAGGTTACAATAAAACCAAAGTCAAGCACAACATGCAAATTACACCCTGCTCCACGTAAGTCAAGTTACCCTTGTGCCTGCTACAGTGACACCAGCATATTCAAATCCAAGGACATAAGCAGGATGTTGAAGAGCCTGAAGCATAGCAAGCACACAAAATCTTGATTTGTGTCGGATTTGGTGTCATAGGCATTGTTGCATTGTGAATCCTGAAAGTCCTCTCTTTTGCCTCTTCGGTTACGTTTGATAGGCTTTCTGTATCCGTGCCTGGCAACAAGGTAACACTGAAAAATATGATATAGAGATTCATGAGCACCATGTGACTGAGGAGCAGAAAAGTCTGTATTATGGCACCCAAAAAGGGTGCTTGCCTGCAAAAGTTATAAAGGCTCTGAATGTTTTACTTTGCAAAACCAATTTAGTGAACTGGCCTTCAACAGTACACAACATTCAAAACATATTGAGCACTGCCCCTAGACACCCACAGTGATGCCTCCCAGACCATAAACCTTTCCATTTGTGCAGTCATGCACATAGTGTATGGGTAAGCTTCGATAGAAAATAGTTGATTCGGGTCTTACAGACAACTGTATTTACTTGCTCAGATGCAGAACACAGCAGCTCTGAATGCAGCAGCTCTGAACACATCACCTTAAAGCTGGGACAGAGAAAACACGTCATAAGCAGAGATGGTGCCGTCCTAGATTTGCCTGGCTTCAGTCCAAACTGCAGGCCAATATAGCAAACATTGCACGATCAATCAGTCAAACCCAACCAACAGGCTTTTGGAGCTTAAACAGTTAGACACAAAAAACCCACAGCTGACATCCAAGCAAACACAAAGAAGGACAAACAAAGGATGATTTTTTTTCTTTGCAGTTGAATCCACAGTTTTAAAACACATTTGGATAAAACATGAACAGACTTTCTTTTAAGCTCAAATATCTCTTATAGAGTCACAGCTTGCCTTGGTGGAGAACTCCTGGAATTTCTTTTTGAGTAGACACCTTAAGTGTTAATAATGTGAAACTGATTTGAATGCTGTGGTGAATATGTGAAAATGTAGCACACTAGAGTTATGAAATACTCAGTTGTGGGGTTTTTTTGGTCAAAACAGGATCAGAATAGTCCTGCATGAACTTCCCATTATCTACAACTTTTCATGTACAAGTGTGTGTAACACGGCGCGCGTATGGTTTGCATACTCTACTTGTCTTCTAAAAGAGATCCCCGTGGGACCAATATGTAGAAACTGCAGGTGGAAAAAAGACCTCCACACTCCACTATGGGTTTTCTGATATCACACGCTGTCTGTAAACCATACAGCCAGTCTACTGGAAGGCAAATCTATGCGCACACGTCACTGTATCATGAATGTGTCTGGAGGCAAATTATTCAGCTGCTGCTTTGACAGCATTTTCTCAGAGCCCACTGCTCACACACTGACATATCTACATGCTGGCACAGGAGACTCTCTCTTACCAACTGCAAGCCAAAGACACACACACACACACAGGCTCGCATAATTATCCAGGCAGATGAAGAGAGCACAGCTATTTTATCTGATGCAGAGGATGGTGCGTCTGGTGCAATCAGATGTCCGCACAGGTGCAAATCTACATGTTGCGGACAAAGAAGAGAAGCTCTACACATGGCTCGTGAGCGTTGCTTAAATGCCCTGCGTGTTGACACCTTGTTCAAACACACGCACACAGCGCATGAACGTCTTTAACAACGTCTCCCTTAAGAGTCGTTTCATTCAAGCCACATCCACACAAAACCCACCCACGCTCGCTCTCGGGCTCAGACACACCAAACATGCAGCGCTTGTGGTATAATAGGAGAACATGCAGCATAAAGGCAGCACAAAGGCAGCTGGACCTGACTAGTGACAACACTCCCATTCATCACCATGCCCCTGGAGACTCTACATCCCTCCACAGTGACAGCAGTGAGCAGAGCGCATGCACACACACTTGCAGCGCAGTTGTGTTACAAAGAGCACAAACGCACAGCATACAACGCCCCATGTCAGCATCACCACCAATCGGTTACTTGTGTTGTGTGTGTGTGTGTGTGTGTGTGTGTGCGCTTGTATCCACATATATTATTCATCTGCATGCGAGCACATGAACCAAGTGTCTCTGGTAGCTGAGATAAGGGGCTTCTTTATTTCAGCCTTTTGCTTGTGTGTGAATGAATGTGTGTGTGTGTGTGTGTGTGTGTGTGTGTGTGTGTGTGTGTGTGTGTGTGTGTGTGTGTGTGCTCTCTTCCAATCGTCTATAAAACAGAGCATTTGTTAAAGAGGGGAGTGGAAACATATAGAGATACTAATAAAAGGAGCAAGTGGGGTTCTCGGCAGAGGGAAAAATCAGGAGAAGAAAAAAGGAATCATTTATTGGACAGAGGAATTGGAAGTGAAAGCACAAAGAGAAAGGCAAAGAAAAGGGGAAGTAAGGTTCAGGGATAATAAAGAAGGAGATCAAGGGGGCTTATCATTGTCATATTTTCATTTTCGAGTACAACCTTGAATTTACCAAGAGAGATTTGTAGAAATCAGACACATGCGGTACAAGAAAAACACTGCAGATCCGCCTTTCCATTTTAGTCCACGGTACTCAGCATTTATCCACCCCATCAGTGCTAACAAGCCAATACTGTCGACACTCACAGTGGGCTTTATTCCATCTACAACGCAGTCTGCTTCCACAAAACACAACACACACAATGGCAGAGGAATTACACACAAACATGTGCACACAGTCATCCACGGAGGAAAGGCCTGGACAGCACAAAAATCATTCTTTTTCTAAACAAAAATGAAAAAAAAAATAGCCCAAATTTTCTGGGCTCTCATTATCCTCCATCTGCCTACACCCAGATGAACATGGAGTCTACACATGAGACAGGCAGTGGACAGCGAATGGGATGAGCTGGGTTAAGGTAGGATTTGTGTTGTAGTACTGAGGATGCTGAAGAGTGTTCAGGGCGATCGCATACAAGTACGTGTATTTACACCTACAGGGAAAATGCGGTAGGGCAAAATCACACATTGAAATGGCAACTTTCGTACAGCAAGTGCTGCAATTTTTAATTAATACTTATGTCTTAACAAGCAGTAGCAAGGGAAAGTTTAAGGCAGCTGTTTCATATTATAAACACCATTGAAAAGTTTCTTTCGCTGTAGCATTACATGTGAGCGTTATGTGAACTTGGAAAAACATAAAAATCCATAGTACCATTGACAGGTCACCACTCTGTATAATTTTAGTAAAGCATCCATTTCAGCATCCATTTCAGACAACTAGCTCGTTAGCTCCCAGTGTGAATGACAGACAGCTTGTAAAGGAAACTGTCAGAATCTGCCACTTCAAACTTTTAGCAGTATTACATTATGCAGCAAACATTGGACAAAGCAACTACAGTTAAGCAGCATTGATTGTAGTGTAACGTTACTGACAATGACAGACCTGATGCTTAATTTTCAGGATATCATCGCAGTTTTTAAAAGAAAGTGTTATTGCTGGTCTGAAAAAGGGCGATTGGGTATCTCTTTAAAATATTCCTCCCGTATGATCACTGCTGTTTCTGCCTCATCAGCAAGCAAACACGCCTGCAACCAAGTGGACCTTCAGTGTTCGAGCGATCAGTTTGGCTTCTCTAAAAGTAGTGTGCACCTGGCCCCACAGGTTTATAGAAGATTTAGAGTACATTTCTAATACTGCATGCGTGTGCAGACACTGAGGGAGAAGCTACTGCACAGACCTCCTTCCATATTTTACAAGAAAAGCTATTAAAGCATGCATGTATTAAAGTGGTGCAGTGCAGGGATTCAGGGATTTGTCGTGTCTGAGTATTAACATGTTTCAAGCACAAAATCTCAGGCTTGCTATCTTATGGTGCTGAAACAAAAATGGTATACTAACAGTATGCATAATAATGTGTGTGCACAGATACACACACACACAAGCACACAAACACCCACAATAGAAAGTCGGTCAATGAATGGGAGGGGGCAGGCACACAAGCAGGTGCTGTGTTGGTGGAAGATATGGCTTCTGTCCACCTCAGCATTTCTAAACACTCACAGTTATCTTCCCTCTCCACAGGAGGAGAGGTCATTTCTTTTTTCTCCCCCTTTCTCCTCTGCATCACCATCCCCTCGTCTCCTCATTTCTGCCTTCCCCTTCTGCTCCAGCCTTTTCTCCTGTCTCATTTATCTACTCCCCACCTCTCCTTTCATATCCTTCCCCCCTCAGCTTTTATCTTCTTTTTTTCCTCCAGCATTCTCCTGCTCTTCCCTTCTCCCACTCCATCCTTCTCTTCGCCGCCCCCTCCTCCTCCTCCTTCTTCTTCCTCCTCCTCCTCTGCTACTTGTCGTCGTCGCCGTCTCCTGTGCTCTCAGCGGAACAGCCCATTCAGCAACAAAACAAAGCTGCCTACAGCACATCACACGCTGGCTAATCAAGCAAGACCAGAATTCAGCAGCCCTCAGATCCACTCAGTAGCACCACGATACTGGGCGGCACCGGAGGGGAGAGGTTACTCACATAAGGAAGGGAGGCAGTCATAATAAAGAAATGACAGAATTTGAGAAGGTTGAGAAGAATAAATATGCACAGAAGAATATTACCTGTTAAGCTTTAGCAGATAAGCACTAAAGGGAATGATTGCAAAGGTTCGGCCGGCGTTTGTCTCCTCTAAATGAATGTAAATATGCTCTAGAGCGGGCAAGACTTGGTGAAGAGAACGAGTTTGACTGTATAAAAGGCCGTAACCGCGACAGGTAAAGGCGAGGCAGGAGGGAGGGCTAAAGGAGGGCATGAAGAAGAGGCAGAAAGATAATGGGGTGAAGAAAATTCTCTGACAGGCCATCAGCAGCGAGGCAGCGCATTCGCCACGATGATGAAACCCAACAATGGTCAGCTGCAATCTCGTCCCGGACAGGAGGATGAGCGTTTACAAGCTAGCGTGCCAGCCGCTCCTCTGCGAAGGAAAATAACTGCTGTTCAGGCTTCAGGGAAAACTCAAAACACGACAAAAGAAGCTGTTACTGCAAGATGCAGAGATAGGAGAGATATGTAAACACGCCACAGCAACAACAGGAGGGGGCCACATCAAGAGCTGGTGTGCGAACAAAGCATATTGTATCCGGGCAAAAAGTTGGAATCGCACCACCCAAAAGATAAAATATTTATACCCATGGCCCGTGCACAGATTTGTCCCATGGAGGGATTAAGGGAGGGGAAGAGTGTTGCCGACATGAGAAATACATCCTCTTCTCACTGCACGAGGGAAGTAGGGAAAGCTTAAGAACGAGGGCAGGGAAGAGTGTGGAAGCAGAAGTGCCACACAGATGGAAATGTGCTAGAAGAAGATGGCAGGCTCCGCTGACTAACTTGTTATAATGCTCACCACCTCCCAAGTTCTTAGTCTGGCTTCAACCTTTTGAATTTTTGAATCACAGCAACCTTCAGCATCTAACCTCAGAAAGCTCTCATTATGTTGTTTTTCTTGTATGTGCTGTGTTATGTGTAAGCTCAGCTGTGCAGCATTCCTTCTCCATCATTCCCTCACATGTAGTATTTATCACTGGTGTGTAATGCTGCTGTGCGAGTATTGTTCACATACACACGTGCATGAAAACAACGACATTATCGTTTCTTCAAAGTCTTTGAATCTCCTAACTCTCAAGCGTCAGGTTTGGATGAACCGCTAGACCAGTTTCCTCACTTTCGTTGTAAGAAACCTGAGCGAGGCACAGTGAAGGAGGGTGGACTGTCACATGAAGAGCCAACAGATTGCAGAACATAAAGGAATAGTTTGACTTTGTTGCAAAGTTAGATGACAATATCAATACCTATTCCCAAAACAACAAGTTTTCCTGGGGGGTTTTGTGAGGGATTATTCCTCTGCAGCTGAAATCACAAAAACCAGGCAACTGTTGGAAGCTCTGCAAAGTTAACTCTCTGACAGAATCCCACCTTCACCCCTGTTAACACTCACTGTTATCACTGTTTTCAGTCTCTGTGCTAAGCTAACTGGCCGGTGACGCAGCCTCATATTAAGCGTACAGACCATAGAGTGGCATCAACCTTCTCATCCAACTCTTCTGAGCGTATTTCTCGAAAGATCTCTTTTTTAATCAAGTTTAATCTTCAATTAATACTTTTCTGGAGGAGCTCACGAGGTGTGCAGAGGCAGACAGAATAAACAAGTTGAACAGGTTTTGTAAAATGTTTGTCATTTTCATTCCGAGTATCAACGTGCTACTCTTTAACTCGCTGTGATGAGACGCTGTTGCAAAGCTGGAACGTTTTACTGCCTTAAAGAAACGATGATGGAACAAATTGCCTTATCGGAACTGCAGAAATAATTAGCTGATGATAATATAGTTCTGGCTGTTTGCGGCAGAGGCTTCAAGGTTGTAACGTAGGCGGGACAGAATGCCTGTGTGTGATGGAAGACATTAATGTGCGTTAAAAGGAAAGAGTGGGATGCTAAGGAAGACGAGGGGGCAGAGTGTGCTGCGAGCAGGAGACAGTGCGATGCCAGGCAGCACAGAGGAGAGCGTAGTGATGAGACCGAGAGGCACTAGTGATGGTGTGGAGAAGAGGAGAGTGTGATGGTAGGATGGGATTTGAGTCTTTTAACTTCATTAGTTCCGCCTCAGTCTGGGGTCTGTAGATTATGTCTAATTAAGCAGCTTAACATGGCTTAAAAAGCACCACACAGAAAGCACAAGAGCCTTATCTGTCAACCTGCTCAAACGATTCTCCGCTCTTCCCTTTCTTCCTGTGGCAGGCTAACACAAATTCCCTTTGCATGGCCTTTATGCTGGAGAGATTAGAGGCTCTGACATCGGCGCGGGCTGGATAGCTAGCAGCCGCAGCGATAGCGGTGTGGGCTGTGGAGGGAGAGAGCATGTGTGGCGAGTGGCGGGGAGGCAGATGCTTTCAGACTGCAGGGCGAAGAGAGTCGATAAAGAAGGGTGGGGCGCACCAAGCACGAGTCCTCCTGTCATTCGAATCAGCCAGAATTAGGCCCTACAGTCTGCTCATGATCAGAGAGTGTAACAGTACATCACCGACCACTCTCTGATCAGCATTACCGAAGAGACCAAGACCGGTGTGGTCCAGATAACATTGAAAATTACAGGTGATTTGTTGAGCAGCTGTGTAAGCCATTCCCTACAAAATACTGCATGGGTCAACACGCAGGTTAAGCGTTCCACCTGTGATCAGGTTACGAAAACTAGGAAAATAACATACTGGCTTTAGAAATGTAGATGTGCTACAGTTATTGTAATTCACACTAACTGAAAAAAAAATTGCTTGATTTGAAGAGTCTCAGTCGACTGATGCATCTGCAACAGATTTGACTTTTAGGTGGTAGCCCAAATAAATTGTACAGTTTCTGCTGTAAGATAAATGTATCTTCCATTTAACTGGAGATTCAGCAAACTAACAAACGGCAGCGGTGTTCAGACAGCCAGAAAGCAAAGTGTGTCTGTCCTCGACTGCTGGGGTAAATCAACCAGTGCAGAAAAAAACAAAATGGTTGAAATGCCATCGAGTAAAAGACATACTGCACCACCTCAGACAAAACCAATCATGTTTGAATCTGTAGAAAAGGCTAAATAACCTGGTCACATCATATCTCATTTCTTGTTCCATGTAATCGTCTTATCTCGGACCTGATCAAAACCAGTACATGACTCGAAACTAGGATGTGACAGCGCACGTAAACATCATTATAGTGACAACCTTCACCAAACGGATACTTCCGCTGGGTTGGGTAACAGCAAATCTTGTTTGGTGAGACACCTCAGCAGCATAGCAATAAAACTAACTTTAAAACTAAAATGTGTGTGTGTGGCCTCCCCACCTCTTCTTATACACCACCTGTTAATTATCGAGCCAGAGCATGGCGGCGGCAGCGGCGGCGGCAACAGCAGCGCTGTATGACATCAGACGTGCCTGGCTGCCATATGTCAGCTCAGAGTGACAATGTTGTTTTACGCGATTGTGGGGGAGTCGGGAGGTAGCTGTAAATGAGCACAGGAGGTCACCGGGAGTTTAGCTCCACTCAGCTTTCCATGCCGGGCAACATTCCCCACCTCAGATGAGTGCACACACACACACCCTTCATTTTCAGTATCTTCAGCTATCTCACTCCTTAATCTTCTTTATTCCTGCCAGGGTTAAGGCATATCTTTTGTGAAACTGGTATGCAAGCTAAAACCATTATGCAAAAAACAATTCCCTCTAATCCACAAACACCCTCTCCCAGGTACTGAGGCAGGATGTACAGTATTATCTCTTGTGTGAGTTCAGACTTTGCGAAGCAAGATGGCCGCCCCCAAAAAACTGGTCCATCTTGTTAACACGCACAAACACACCGGGGGAGAGCAGAAAACCGTTCGCACACCGGCTGTAATGTGCTGGTAGGCTTCGAGCAAAATGCACAGAGCGTCTCTTTCTGACACCAACTCATCTCGTTCACTCCAGG
>JBAJHX010000049.1:11462344-11477141 GCA_037176925.1 Amniataba percoides | reverse complement strand
AGAGAGAGAGAGGCTCGCCCAGCGGTTCATAGACACAATTACAACACACACACACTCTCACATTCAGTGTTTATGAATATTATCGTCGTTTATCCACACAAGATGGATTATTGGATCAAAATAATATATTTTACCTGTCATGAATAATACAAGAGACGATAAATAAAATAAATATTCACCGTTTTTAGTTACTTTGAACTCCTCCACTGCACTTTGTGTGTCTTGTACTGCCTCTGTATTTTATTTTAATCTACTTTATTTTATTTAATCTTATTCTGTTGTATTTCTATTTTATTTTATTGTGTAATTTTTCCTCCTGGGACCAATAAAGACGTCCATAGGCCTATATATATCTATCTATCCATCTATCTTTCTATCCTTCCTACATTTGTGCAGACTTGTGGGTATATAATGGTCACATTTACAAATGAATGTACTAATAATAAAAAAATGTGTATATTATTAATAATGATAATAATGACTAAACCATGATATACAGCAAAAACAGTGTCAGCTGTTTTTTTTATTCAGCTTTTAAGGTATACTTGTAATTGTGCTTTCACTGCATTTAAAAGGGAAATTTGTGTTGTTGCTTTCTCCTCTCTTGTTTGTTTGCTTTGCACTTTTGACAGCCGCATCTGCTTTGATCAACATATGCATCCAAATCATAGTGTCAACCTAAAACATGTAACACATTGCTACTATTTATACCCAAACCTGCCTCAAATGTCAAACCAATCCTATGTCGTCACATCTGCGTTGCCGTCATGGGAAAGTTAATGAGGCTAAGACTTACAGTAAGGCATTAAGGCCAAGGGTGGGCGGGTGGCATTTTCATTTTTCACGCATATTTTATCCATCTGGTAATAGATCATACGTCAGCCTTGGTAGTAAAGTTATTCTTTCCATCTCAGGGATGTCAAAATATGTCACACTGTTATGGATTAAAGTGCCCAACAGCAAAGCTTACGTAGAGTTTATGGTATAAAGCAGTTAAGCCTCACCTCGACCAGCTGTGGCGGTAAAATGCTGCCATCAGTCATCATAATTTAATAATATAACAAACTGACAAGGGCCATAATCCGTAATGAGTACTTTAACTCTGCTTCTTTAAGTGCATTTTGCTACTAATGCATCTTTTACTTCTGCTAAAGTAAATGAAACAGAGGTCAATAGACTACATTATGTCCACTTTCATACAAATAAACAAAAGCACTCAAAATACATGTTTAAACTAGATTTGTTCCTGGTGTTTACATTAGATCCAGTTCATCTTTCTCAGGGCTCTTGTTAAGTTGTTTGTGCTGGTGGCTGCTTGCCCCATGATGATCAATGACTGGAGATCTTGGTTTAATTGTTTTTTGATGTGCTACTACATCACTGACTAAACTGTTACATTGCAACACTGTTTCTGAGTTACAGGAAGAAAAAAAAAGTTCATGTCATTGTGATTGTAATTAACGGACTTTATTTTGGCCCGTTTGCCCTCTTGGCCCCACGCCTCACACACCACTTCCTTTCACAGCTGATCCCTGTTTCCCTGCGCAAAGTCAAACATTTGTCATCCTCCAACAGATTTTAATGTCCCGTGGCCACATAAGAGGTAATAGATTTGTTATGCATTCACCCGAGGAGTCCTACCTAAAACCTTATCCAGCAGCACTGAAGGAAAATATTTAATAGGCTGCCTTTCCTGTGAAAATCAATCATCTCAAAGGTTTGTCCTAATTATACGTGCCATGCCCTGAGTCACTCATTTGGTAAAACAGTTGCCATGAAGTTGTCTGTCCTTTGATGGTTTCAGCTACTAAGGGATATGAAATGTAAGAGCCTGAGGTGGATTTCAGACCAGAAAGACAACATGACCGCTTCCACATACTTGTAGAAGACAACTGCCTGTACTAACAGCTCAAACAGATGTTTAGTGTCTCGCATTGCTTTCTCCGGGAACCCTCCTCTCTCTCCCTGTTAGTGCTTCCTTGACCTTCCTCAAACATGCACTTCCAATTTGGTAATCTAAACTGTGAGTGATATGAAAAACAACAACTTCACGGGGCTGTAAAACCCAATTTTATTGATTTACAAATGTAATTTGACACTTAAGACTGAAACACTGCACCCTGGGAACCACACAGACATCATGTCAGGAGCTTGTCTTCTGTAGTCAAGGTAAGAGCTGTTACAGTATGCAACCTCCTGGGCTGTTTAATGGCAAAACAGAAGTCATATTATTCCCACACGTTGTGAAATTATGATGTTAAAAGTGCGCTATTAGTTCTTTCGCAGATCAAAATGTGACCTGCTATTAAACACACAGCCAGGCAGGGTTCAAAGTGCACTGGCCGCCACAATCTTCTGCCCAATCACATTAGCCACTGTGTTCTCAGCAATATTTGCATGACCCCAATCACACAGAGCAGGATTAGCAGGGGTCGAAGTTTCTGGTGAGTAAAATGTCTATATTTCAACTCCCTGTTTCCTGACACTGTTTTTCCAATGTGGCTCAGGCCCTGTGATAAAATGTTGTTAATATAACTATTATATTATGACACATATGTTTATTTGTGCTATTCTCATATAAAGATGACCACATTTGCTGTGCTTTTATTGCACCGGAACACGCCAGCACCAAAACACAGCTGCAAACGTTATACAGAAGAAAAAAAAACACTCTACATTTATCCTTCACTTCGCTAGTTGGTTTTCATTTGATTTCTTTTCCCCAGTTCCACCTCAACCCTCTCTGTATTTGCAGCTGAAATATTTCAGGGTCCCAAGGGCAAGCACATTCCTTCACTCACAGTTGTGCAATCTCTGACAATCACAGTCCCCCCCCCAGCTACACCCCACCGCCGCCTGCCCTCATCCCTCACCCCCACCCTCCCTGACTCCCTAAACGCAGAGAGGCAAGCTGTCCAAGCTGTCTGGGCAATGTTCTGCGGTGAACTGGCTGCCCAACCAGACCAGTAAACAAACTCTGAGTCCTGACTCTGCAGAAAACAACCACAAATGATGTAACCTCAAGAGGCTGGAAATATATACTGCAACTTTTTCATTCTGCATTCGGTGTATGCAAGTACCCCTGAGGTGTGGTGCACAAAACCACACACACATAACCACGCACGCGCGCACACACAAACACACACACAGAGTGAAGAAGTGCCTAAAATACTATTCTCTAAATTTTAAAAACAAAGATGGCACTCTTTTTTAAACATTTAGTAAGATACAAAATACTTCAGTTTGTTTCATAATAGGGAATTATATACTAATTATATATATTATATACAATTATACACACTTAACATGGGCAACACTGTTCATTAAAATAAATTTAAATAAAGCCTTCAGTTTCATTTAAACTTGCATTATAGGTCTACTTGAGTGATGTTAAGAGTCACATCAAATGTTTTAATGTTCAATCTCATTTAACTTCACAGTCTTATTTTTGTTCAAATAACCCCCTTTTCTGCGACAGAAAATAACAGGAACGACCCTTCTCCCTCCTCATGTGATCCAAAGCGCGACTCAACAAGGAAGGGACGCTGGTTCTTGTAGTGCCATAACACTTCCATTGGGTCTGAACGCAGTGACAAAAACTACATTTCCCGGCATGCAGCGCGCTTTAGCGTAGTTTTGCTCTTCCTGTTAGCTTGGAAAGAATAGCGGACGAGCGGTCGAAGGAATTAACTGATGTATCTATGTAAAATCGCAGTATAACTGTTCTGCATCGTGCTATTCTGGAGCCATAAGGTCCACATTTAGGAGACGACAATGGTAAATATGTCACAGACGAAGATAGTTTCCTGCTCATCGTATATACTATGGATTAGTGTTACCGCTAGCTTGTTAGCTTCATTCAACCGGTAGAAACGATAACTCAGGCTAAGGCCAAAGATATGTACTCACGATTTTTTACCACAAAAACAACTAACACTTGAATTAAATACGTCGCACGATAATATTGCAGACTTTTTGAAAGGTCTTGCTCGTTCACGTTATCAAAATAAATGGGTGTGGTTCAACTGAAGCTAAAGCCAAAGCTATCAGTGTGAATATAGATAATTACTTCAAGATGTTATATAGATTTTAATATAGAAGGTTATTTAGATGATCTTATGTTGTATTATGAATGGCTAACAGCGACTAGACAACAGAATAACATCAGATAGTCAAGGCTGGTCAATGTCTCATATCATTAAAACACCAAATGCTGGCACTCCAGCAGACTATGTCTGTTGTGATCTAATTTTTGCCTTTATATTTTCTTCTGTTTTCGCCCTTCAGATCCGCTTCATCCTCATCCAAAACCGAGCAGGGAAGACACGACTGGCCAAATGGTACATGCAGTTTGACGATGATGAGAAACAGAAGTTGATTGAGGAAGTTCATGCTGTGGTGACCGTCAGGGATGCCAAGCACACCAACTTTGTGGAGGTATATTAGTCAATTTCATATGCATGCATGGCTCTGCGACAGTACGTTACTTTGTTCAGTCCCACCAAGTCCTACCAAGAACCGCAGAGTAATGACTGAAACCACGCTGTCCTTAAAAAATCTCTGTCGTGGCTGCTTTACAGTAAAATAAATGGGTGACTCATGTGCATCCCACAATATAAGCTTTTTCCACTCGCTACTTACACAAATCACAAGTTAATTTTCTAAAGTAATGTGAAAAGGAGTCATTACAAGCAGTGGGTGGCATTCTAGAGGTCTACACTGTCAAAAGACAGAAATCCTTGTCTGGCTGTCGTGTTTTATCATACATTTTATTCTAAAGTTATTAGAAACATACTGGGTGTGATTTACCTTGAAGCTGGGAAGCCTAAATCCAAGTTAAGCTGCTGTTGTTGTCATAATATGAGAGGCAAAGTTGACGAGAGGATTTATGTGTTGTTCCCACAGTTCAGGAACTTCAAGATCATTTACAGACGTTACGCTGGTCTGTACTTCTGTATTTGTGTGGACGTGACCGATAACAACTTGGCATACCTTGAGGGAATCCACAACTTTGTCGAGGTAACGCACACACCCACGTGCACACACACACACACACACACACACACACACACACACACACCACAGCAACACATGATACATAGATTTAGTAAGTGAACTATGATGATTTACTTCTCATGGTCTGATTGTTTTCAGGAATGTCTGTTAATGATTTCCTTGAAAGCTTCAGCTCTTCTGTTGTCTCGTAGCTCCATAATATCAATGCTGCAATCTCTTGTGAGAAGCTTGGACTGTAGTCAAATTACTATTTAAGAAATTTATGGGTGATACCTCTTGCGCAAGGAGATGTACAAGGAGTGTTCCACATGAAGTGCATGACTTCACAATGGTATCTAAATCACCACGATAAACATCACGTGAAGGTTTGTCTTCAACAGAAAATGGATTATCAGATTGGTCCAAGGACAAAAAATGAGTCAAGCCTTAACCATTAAACATGATAGTCTGTTTCAGTACAGACTGCAAACGCATTACAGCGAGTTTCCAAAATTAATTTTACATCTTCATGTTCAGGGTGTGTCCTTATTGACTTTGACCAGTGTTGGATTATCCGAGGTCAACTGATGCTGGAAATAAGCCTTCAGCAATAATAAAATGACACATTGATCTCTAATTGCAGAGTCTGATAGCAAACATTGCACCAATTTTGAAATGGCAAATATAACAACAAGCCAGACAAATGTTGCTAATAGAAACAATACAGTAATGTGACATTTGGAAGTTAGTACTTTTTATAATGTGTAAGCATTTTGATCAGATATAAACTTTTCCTAATGTCTGTGCCAGCTACTGTATGACCTCCTTTACAAGGTTTCCTCCTGTCATTGCTCATTTTGGCCCATAAAGTGCTTCTGCAGCAGCAACAAAACCCAAACTCTAAATGCTTTTCAGTGTTTTTTGCAACTCATCATTTCAGATCCTGCTTGACAGTGAATCTACCAATAATTTAATATGCTTCTTGGTGGGATTTTTCTATTTCATAAGTAATTAAAACTGATTTTCAAAATCAGTGTGTGGCGATAAACAACAAATAGACCCAGTGTATTTAATTGTGGAAGCTTAATTATTTCTGTGCATAGATTGAATGTTTTCCTCAAACAGTAGCTTGCTTAAAGGGGGATAAACAGAGCTCAGCGAAGAGAAACTGTAAACATTTGGGGAAAGAGGTTCTGTAATTTATTATCTTCAGTTAAACATTCATAACAAGCAGATGCATAAAAGTCAGATGACATGTAACAAAGGTCCTGACTTGTATTTTAATCCAGGAGCTTTTTTTATGGGGTTCCCATTGTGACCTTAGTCACAGGGACTGAGTTTGTTCAATGAGGACGAGCAGTGCCAAAGATCAGTGACAGTTTTGATGAAAAATGAGACTTCCAGTGCTGCGTTCAGGAGCTTTGTGACCTGGAACCCAGGACACATCAGCCTGTATTGATCACTGCGTCTGTCAGATATGTCCTTCAGTCTGCCATTACCTGCCACCATAGTACACTGTATACTGTATGTGGACTTAAATATCTTACTGAGAGTGTCTGAAACACTTCATGTAGGAAATGTTGAAGCTATATTTTGGCATAGTTACATTTTTCAGGCAGTAGTTTAACATACAGGGAAAGGAAAATGACACTGCTTCAAAAGACTGTTATACCAACAATGTCTTTTTTAAAATGTTGGATATCTCATTTGCAATAGAACTCCTCCGTTTTCTTATTATCGTATAATTAGATTTTAATCAGTGACTTAATCAGCATAACTTGCAGTTTATTATATGTCTTGGTGATTATGTGGATGCATTAGTCTGTCTTGTTCTGTCACTTAGTTTGCTTAATTGCTTTGTAACAGCCTTTTCTTTCTCTAATCATATTCAGTTATACAAGTCAAATAACAGCAGATGAAATAGTGAGCTTAAGGTACAATCTGCTGTTTGTTTTTAGGCTAAAACAAACAGTCGACCATTTTCTGTCCAGAGACCTGCAGAGTGAAGGTCATTTGATGTAATGTTTGACTATGAAGGAATGCATGTAAGTGCATTTTGAAATACACAGCACAGTCTCAAGTTAACTTTCTGAGCTTGTTTCATATGCCCACCTGCTCAAAGAGAAATAACTTATTTAAAATCCATACAGTGCAATGTTTTTCTTTTCTTTTTTCTCCAATGAACTACACATCAGCACACAACATTAGTTCATGGTGCCTTTTCAACATTAACTGGAGCAAATTCTCAACAAGGGGTCATTGAAAATTACTCCATATCGCTGCTTAAAAATGATTTCCTGTGGAAACAAGATGAGACAATGAGACATTAATTTCAATTTGCCATCTTTCAGATGGATGTCCTTGTAGTGGAAATCAGGTTATTACATGGTTGTTAAGTGGATTCTGCTGCCGCTAGAGCAGCAGTTTATTTCAGCAATAATGCTTCACATCAAGACATGCCATCTGATTTTTTTTTTTCTTACTCTTCCTCTCTTCACTGAAGGTGCTGAATGAGTATTTTCACAACGTGTGTGAATTGGACCTCGTGTTCAACTTCTACAAGGTAAGTACAGTCAAGATAATTTTTTGCCACTTGAAATTTTTTTTTTTTTTTTAACACCTTGATCATGCAGAAGGAGCAGAGGATAACAAAAGGCAGATGAGAAAAATTTTCTTTCATTGCAGTACCATGGCAACTGAGATAATATTCACAACTCAAGCAGTCATTCATTTGAGATTCATCTAAATCATTTTATGTAGGAATGAAGAGATGTTTTTTGAGAAATAAGTGCTAAGCAACGAACACGTGTGAACTTCCTCCCTCCAACTGCTGCCAGTGTTCTCGCTCATTTTGAAGGTGTCTGAACATCTGCCCACATGTTTAACTTTAACGAAGCAGCACCCACGTTTGACGTGTTTCTACAAGTAATTAACAAACGAAGGGAATTCAACATTTTTAGACATTGTAAGGAACTTTTAACAACCATTTCACACTCTCAGTCAGTCAAGTGTGTGGTGAGGAAGGACCAATGGATCACGTTTGTCACGTTTATTCACAGCCGCTCAGCGTATGTAGTCATCTAGTGGTTATTTTTACATTTTGATGACACAGGTAGAGGTGAGTAATGATGACCACATGGCTAAATGAGGGTTTGTCATTGTTTGGAACAGTTTTCCAGGAAAACCCCAACCCTTTTATGTGCAGGGAAGAAGATACTATCAATTTGGTTTCTGTTCCAGAAAAGCTACATGTGGCTTGTGGTCTGGAGTTTCCCTAATGCTCTTTATTTCCTTTCTCTTCCCACTAACGTGCATCCTGTGGCTCACCTTCAAGGTGTACACGGTGGTGGATGAGATGTTCCTGGCGGGAGAGATCAGGGAGACCAGCCAGACCAAGGTCCTCAAGCAGCTCCTCATGCTTCAGTCACTGGAGTAGGAAACAGACGCCCATCCCTCCCACCTCCTGCCCTGGCACCTAAACTAACCTGCCCCCCTTTATTTTGGAGAGGACCCACTGTCATTTTCCTGCCTTTATAGAGCAGACTTCCCTCCTTACAGAATCTCAGGAGAGGGGGGTGTTAAGAAATAGTAGTACACAGTATTGTTTACATATGGATATACAGTATGGAAGTTCAATTAACATGTTAGTCATAGTAATACAACAGATGATATCTGATGTACTGCTTATGAAGTCATCCAGGATCACGGCTGTACATTTCAACATGTTAACATTTCATATATCTACAATCTTCATATTCACTTTGTCCCAAAGGCAGAGGCTGCAGAAATGAGTTACACCCCGTAGTAAGCAGTTAGTCTTTGCTTTGTCAGTCTTTCTCTCCTGCACAGTGTGGAAACACTGATGTAGATCCACCAGTGTGACACTGCCCTCTCCTCACACCGCCCTCCTCTTCCTCTCCTCCCTTCATTAACCTCGACATTTCTTTAAAGGCACTACTGTAACTAACAAGCACCACGCAGAAAGAGAGGCTGTCTATAATGATCCATGTGCACTGAGCACCTGCAGCAGCCTCGCAGCCAGTTCTATAAAATCCGAGTAAAGAAAGACCTCCCCTGTGCTTCAGCGTCGGGCTAGTCGGGCCTTCTGCTCACGTTATATCCGGATCGCAGTACGAGCGAAGTACAACAAGAAGGCCCTTCAGAGCAATTGACCCGCTCGGTTCGTAATTGAATGGAGTGCGCTTAGGATAAGTGCCATTTTGACGGTGTGTTATGGCAACCTGTGCTGTGTCAGACACCCTCATGGCTGATGGAAGGTAAACAGCGTAGGATGCGTTAGCTCGGATGGCCCCTCCCCGGACGTTTCAATCAGATTTCATCGCATTTGAAACGATCGCTCGATGCAGCCGGCTGCTTTAAATGGTGCTTGTTGGTCACACTTAAAACACTTAAAACACAAACGCACTCAGACTGAAGTAGACCTGGACGTAGAGAGTATATTTTACATAAAGCAGTGCCGTGACGTTTGCTTCGTATGGTGTGTACATACAGTGTATCTTGCGTATATTGAATATTGTGAAATTAACACATTCATTCCAGAAAGAGTGGTTGGTGCTCACCGTATGTTCTGAGCAGTATAGATTCCTTTTTCATTACATAAAAAAAATAAATTGGCTTTTAAAATTCGCCCTGCAAGCCTCATGAACTTTGATCTGTTTCCCCTCGCTGGACTATAATGTTTATAAAATTATTTGTTGCATTCTAATTTTAACCATATCCAGTCACAAAGGTGGTTTCAAATGTTACTGTTGTTGAACTTTTGTATTTTTTTTAAACTGATTAGGCAATAGTGAAATATGTACTGCTCCTCTTCTTGTCCACCTGTGTGAGTTTGTTGATGGAAGATGTGTGTTTGTATGTATTTCTGTCTCTTATTCAACTACCCACATCTATACGTCCCATTATATGTAAATAATAAAATAAACAGATGAAGTGATACATGAACATCAACTGTTTCTGCCTCTAATTGATGATGGGAATTTTATTTAAGATTACAACTACAGATTAGAGCTTGACATTTTCGTTGATTCCTTAAATTAATTCTTAATTAAAAATAATTTTAAATTCTTATAAGTAGTCTTAATATATTTGACAACGTGACAAGTATCAGCTTTTAATAAGACTAAAGGAAAAGGACTGACTGACCCTTATGAAAAGACATTTGAGTTTAAACACGAGAGGTGAGGATTTGTCTGTCTGAAGTTTTAGCACCATCTAGTGGCCAAACTTCATTTCTACCACTGGGTTATGAGGTCATTCTGACAGCTTGCATAGGATCAATAAATCAGTCAATATATCCACTTCAGCTACATTAAACCACTCTAGCCATTGCTCCATCGACCCGAGAACATAAATCCAGACAATTGGACACAGAGGGCATTTACTCTTCATCATACGAGCCCTCTGATATCCTAACCTCAGCCCGACTGCCTTTGAGAGATGATTCGACTGAAGAGCAGAAGATGAGGCGAATAAATCATGTGCATGGATCCTTTTGTGAAATTTCAGGGTCTGTTAAGTCACCTGCCCATAAACCTGATGTGTGATAACCTGCTCACAGCAGAGGGGGAGGGAGGGTGGAAGTGAGAGTTACCTATAATCATGATATGATGCACAGCACTGAAAGCTTAGGCAACAACACTTGAACAGTAACTTGGAGACAGCGCAGACGTCAACAAACAAACAAACATCCAGGAGACAGGGAAAAGAATTAACTGAAAAAACAAGCAGTTTACTGGGAATTGCATAATCATTACAATCAATGAGCAACACTCACCCTCAACTGACAATAGACAAATCTTATTTACAGCATCGGTTACTTGAGATGTACAGTAGAATTTAGGTGGACTATATAACATTAGTCACTAAGCAACAACTGAGCGTGATTGCGTTCGTCACATGATTGAATCCAGACCGGATGAAGTCAGAAAATAGTGCTCATCATATGGCTATCTGGAGGAGTGCCGATTAGGAACTGTACAATAAATACATACGCGTGTGCGCGCATTGCAGGCCGACAGATTGAGCTCTGATTCGACAGCGTTCAAACCCGGCGCGACAGCTTGTGAATGGGAGCGATCGGGGTCGCTGCCGACGGGCCTCCTGCAGCTCAGGAAGTCAACATCCTTTCATCATTGCCTCCACGCCGGCAGCGGGCAATAAACAAATCAAACCTCGAGACCGCAGGGGTTCAGCAGAAACGAGGACAGCGAATCAAGAATCTCAGTTGTTATTTAGCAATAGAGGATAACATCTACAATTAAAATCTTTATTACAGTATACTGTTCAAGTAAAATAAAATGTACAATTCTATAGTTGCAGCATATAAACAAAAACAAACATGAAAATTCAAAAGTAAAAGTGCACTTGCAGAAGGGGACAAACTATCACACAACGCCAATATTTTATGAAAACTACATTTTTTCGACCATCTGTCTCTTGATATCCTATACTATCTCATGTTTGCACGACTCGCCATCTTTTTTTTCCCCCCCTTTGGCTCGCTTGAGCTTTAAAACGCATATGGTTCGTCTGGGAGGACATATGCTAACGCTTGAGAAATAGATCTTTTGCAGGCAGTTTGTTTTGATCTCCTCTTGGCTGGGTCAGTGTAACCTGCTCTAAGTGTTTCAGACAGAAGCGTTGCCTTTGAATCAACAGAAGGACGGGGGGGAGTTTTAAGGGATGGTTTTTAGGTCATTAACTCACAACCTCATTCTCCTCCAGCAGCACCACAAACTGTGCTGTCAGTGTTACACGAACAGTGGAAACCATGTTGTTGTTTTGTGTGTGTGTGTGTGTGTGTGTGTGTGTGTGTGTGTGTGTGTGTGTGTGTGTGTGTGTGTGTGTGTGGAAATTCCCCGTTACTCTCTGGGGCAACACAGAGGAGAAAACATCTGGGTCAGCTCGGCAAACTGTAACATTTTGCAGCGGAGCAGAGATGTTTCTGTGCTTGACAAGGAGAAGTGAAAACTACATCAAAAAGGTTGAAAAAACTGAATGCTTATTAAGGCGTCGTTACGGCCTCGCTTGATCGAACAGTGTTAGACCTCTGTGAGGGAACTGAGTGGGCAGCATGAAAGTTTCCCAAACATGGCACTGAGGCAAAACCATCTGTGGTTTCCTGTCACGTCCCTTACATACAATATGTGCGGCGTGAATTTAAAAAGGGAGGTCAAGAAAATGGAGAAAATACAGCTAAGCAGGAGGAGTCAAAGACATTGTTGGTTCTGCAAACATTGAGGACTCTTTTCTTAACTTTCCACTGTGATAGGACCAGAGACACTGGAGCTAAATCTGATGATCTACAGACTTTGGGAACTTTGGAGTAAAATAAAGAGGAAACTCTCTTTTTTTGTGCTTTAAACCTGACACACCTGACCTGAACACAGGCCCGTCTATGGTGGCCCGAGTGGAGTGACTGGGCCGTTCCCTTTGACAGTTCAGAGACATGATGACTATGAATAATATACTGTAGAGCCACAATATCAAGTATATTACTAAGGCCAACACTATCTCATAAAAGTGCATTTAAATGCAAACCGAAAAGTCACACAAGTCCACGTAACACACATCTTTGCGTGAGGAAAAGAACTGGGCTCTACATGTGGGCCTGGTTGATGTAAAGAAATCTTAACTACACTTAAACTCACCAATCAGCTGCTTTTAATTTGGATTGGGAGAAGTTACTGGACAACAACTGTGGAAACCTTTACAAAGGTTTGCACTGCGTCTGGTTTTCATTATATCTACAATAATTCTAATCTGTTCATGGTGACTTTATAAGATGACTCATTTGGACTGTTTACCACTATCAATGACAGGCGGGATTTATAGAAAATACAGTGAACTCAAATAATGGACAGTAAAAAAAAAAAGCAAAGATATCGATGGGCGCCTCTGTGAAAATTAAAACTCATAAGTGCTGAAAATCGCCTCCTGATAGGTTGAATGATGAACGTGGGTGAAATAGTTCACCAGTAATCACTTACAAAAGATGATGTAAAACGTAGAAAGCCTGTGGGTGATACTAAAACCAGAATGAAAAAGCACAGAGATAAAACAGCAGTAGGGCAGCCCCTACACACAACCCTTGACTCGTCCCTGTCCCTGTGAATAACTGAGAAGAGGAAGAGGGGGCTGGGGGAGGGAAGGGGAGGTGGGGTTCCTCTTCTTTATGATCCCAGCGTGTTCACACTGAGGGGTTTCCCTGCTTCAGATGCAGGGGCAAAGGGGTTGCAGTGATCTCCGTGACCACTCATCCAGGTGGTCCAGGGTGTGTGAGACTGCAGGGAGAAAGGTCCCACACACCAAAAAACACCTGGAGCTGAGATGTGGAAAGAGAAAGGAGACAAGCAGATGATCACTGACATGCTCAATGTAAAAAGTATAGATCGAAAAAGCAGTCGTGGCAGCGGCGAGTCTCTTACCTGTAGGGGACGTCCTGTCTGTGTGGGCCTGTGGGCTGAGGTGAGGGTGGGGCCCCCGAGCCCTAGCAATTACACTGCTGTTTATTCTGTGTGGTGGTGCCTCTCGGCTGTCGCAGCTGCCTCAACGATGCGTCTCCGTACTGGATACCGGAACCCATCCTCTCCGGGTCCAATTCGCCTTTCAAAGCAAACATGAAGACAAACATCAGGGGGCGCTGACAATTGCATGCAAGACCAAAAGGATGGAGACGAGCGCCGGGAGTAAAAATAAACATGCAAATGCCTCTTTGGCAAAGAAATGAAGAGTGTACCTGAGTCTATCTTGTTGAGGATGGTGCGAGCGCACTTCAGAAAACCTTCCTCCACATTCTCCCCTGTCAGGGCGCTGGTCTCCAGGAACATCAGCTCTACATTGGAAAAAAAAAAGAAGCAGTGCACATTCAAGGTGGAGGAATATGAAAGCGTGAAAAAGACAGAAGAAGAAACAAAAGACAAACTGGGGTAAATTAGAACGAGAACAGACTGTAGAACAATGGCGATTTAACAGCTACCGTTCTCCTGAGCAAAGCGCGACGCCTCCAGGAAGGTCACCTCCCTGTCTGCATCCAGGTCCTTCTTGTTGCCACACAGGATAATAACAATGTTGGGACTTGCCAGAGTCCGTGCGTCTGTCAGCCAGTTGGTTAGGGCATTATACGTCTCCCGACTGCAAGACAGGACAGGACAGATGGACACTAGTTTATTGCTCGGGTTAAAAGATTGGGGTTGTAACATATTAAACTCAGATTACTCTGTCTGTCTGAATAACCTTAAGTGTCACTTTTGTCATGTGTCCATGTTGGCTATGCAGTATTTGAACTTTGATATTTGAACTTTGAGGCCAAACAAACACAGCCCTGCCTTCAGTACTCCCTCAGACACACATAAGCTACACAACATTAGTGTTGTCCTGTGCTCAAACATGAGTTGTGACAAAGCACGAGGATTTAACGACTTGGTAATGAGAGCGGGAGAACGTGTTTCTTTCTCATTCACAGAGCGAGGACTGTGTATGAACACCAGACCTTTTCTCACACAGAACAGACAGCTAGCAAACCGTGAGGAGACACGCTATTCGCAAAAAACGCGTGTTGGATTATAACTGCAGACAATACCTTTAAGTGATTTACGGCTTTCAAAGTGGGTAAAGGAGAGGTACTCTGTTTAAATGACTAATATAAATTTTTTAACATGATTATGTACTTACAAAGCAGCTGAATTACTCAAAACGAGTAATTATTTTGCAGGGCAGTGAAGAACTTTAATGGAAACTTCTTTGGGCTGAAATCAGCGGACACAGCAGAGACGGGACT
>JBAJHX010000049.1:11409683-11428477 GCA_037176925.1 Amniataba percoides | reverse complement strand
TTTTTCAAAGGTTTTGTGGACTGATGAGATGAGAGTCACCCCTGAGGACCAGATGGATGGGCACATGGTTGGATCAGTAATGGACACTGCGCTCAATTTCGACTCAGACAGTCACTGTACTCTTTAGATAGACCAGGCAGTAAGGTGGAGGTGGGGTACTAGTACAGGCTGGCATTATTAAAGATGAGATAGTTGGACCTTTTGGGGTTGAAACTGGACTCAAAATCAACTCTCAGACCTATTGCCAAATTTTAGAAGACACTTTCTTCAAGCAGTGGTAGAGGAAAATGTCTGCTTCTTTCAAGAAGACTTATTTTTATGCAAGACAGCGCTCCATCACATGCATGAAAGTACTCCACTGCGTGGATGGCCGGTAAAGGCCTTAAAGATGAAAAACTAATGACATGTCCCCCTTCCTCACCTGACTTAAACCCTATTGAGAACTTCTGGGCCCTTCTTAAGCAAGACATTTACAGTGAAGATAAACAGAACACCTCTCTGAACAGTGTCTGGGAGGCTGTGGTTGCAAATGCACAAAAAGTTGATTCTGTCCAAATCAAGAAACTTACTGACTCCGTGAAAGGAAGGCTTGTGACTGTTATCAGAAAAAAGGGTGGCTATATTGGTCACTGAGGCCTTTTTTTGGAGAAATTTCAGAAATGCTTATTTGTGAATTTTGAAGTTGTTTATTATTCTCACTTCAATAGGTGAAAATAAACAAGTGAGATGGGGAAAACTTTGATTTTCAATTAGTTGCGTAATAATTCTGCACACTACTAGTTGCCTAATAATGGTGTACACATAGATATTCTCTAAAGAAACTCAAAACTTCACTTTTTCTACTTAAATGGTCAGGGTTGAGGGTTTCTGAACATTTTTGATTAACCACGAACACTGTAGTTGTACAATAGAAAAATAATGCTCAAAAATATGTCTTGCCTAATAATTGTGCACACAGTGTATTAAGTCACTGTTTCCCACCAGTGTGGTCTGGTATGTATGCATAGATACATACAGGAGCTACAGTGATAGTTTCAATAATCAAAGTCAATTGAGTGCAGCAGTCAGATCACGTGAATTGCATCACCACACCTGAACGTCCTCTTGGGTTGCTCAGGAGTGTGTGTCAGTGGGCTTAAATAAACAAATGGACATCTACAGGCATTCCTGTTTTTATTACACGCTCCCATGATCACACTGACACACAGGCCTCTCTGGTCTTATCTATACTGCTGGAAGGGGCTCCCTCTGTTCTATAGGAGAACAAAGTCCACTAGTTTCACCGCAATAACCCTTCAAAGAGAGGGAGAGAGTGTGTGTATGTGTGTGTGTGTGTGCTTGACTTCCAGTAAATGCCCTCACAGCTTTTCTCAGCAGCAGCCATGGTAAGCAGGTGTCCTTTGTTAGGCCTAATCCTCACAAACCTCTTTCAAAACCGGCCCGATATTTACTTTTCTCCCTCTCACTGAGGCTCTGACGTCAGTGCTGCAGAGTTACTGACAAGGCCGAAGTGTATATTTCACAGCAATTCATTCTGGGGACAGTTTTTACAGCCTCTATCTGTTTTACCAGCAGAAGATTTATGACAGTGTCTCTCCCCCACTCCTCTCCTTCTTCTTCTTCTTCTTCTTCTTCTTCTGTAACTTCTCACCCAACTTTCCACACACACACACACACACACACACACACACACACACACACACACACACATACACACAAGCCCTCCCGCCTCCTTATCTGCTCCTCCTGCCCCCTCTTGTCTGCTTCCCTTCCCCCTTGTATCCTCCTCTTTATCCTTTTCCAAACGCCCCTTTTCTCCCTCAGGCCTCAGGTTGTCTTGCCTGGAGTTGCAGCACCGTGCCCATCATTTGCTGTTTCTACATCCCCCAGTTATGTCATAGCCGCTGTCTACAGCCCCGGGCATACTGTCAGTCAGCAGGCTGTAAAACAGGACTCATCGGACCGTGCCCACTTTCCATCAGCCCATACAAAGCGTCACTCTGCTGTCTCTCTGACCTCTTTTCTATATTTTCTTTAGTAGTAAGTTGCAAGTTGCTGTGGCTGCGTATCTAATTCAAGGTGAAAAGATGAGGCGGTTGCATTAGCCATCATATCTTAAATAGGCTGCCAGCTTTATATAACCCAGCGGCCTCATCCAGCAGCCTGTCGGGTCTGTTTATCTTACTATATTTATGTTACTGGGTGTTTCCAGTGTCTGATTCACTCCCCAGTCAGTGGGGTCTGAAGCAGCTGCAAGTGCTGTTGTTGGATAAATGTCTGAGTGGATCTCTGTTGATAGCGTTTAGACAATAAAACAATTTTTAAATTGTATGCAAATGTGGATCAAAATGTGTGCATTAAGTATGCTGCATCTGCTTTTGTCTGGAGAAGTTTATTAGGTTATCTGTCACTTTGTCAGTCTGTTGTTTATTGCAGTGTTTGTGTGTGTGTGTTTGTGGATGAATAGTACATTGGAGTGAGGGTTGGGGCGGGTTATGTAATAATGTGAAGGAAGAAGAGAGTAATGCATAAGGGCGGACATACAGTACAGTGTCTTTCCATGCTGTGACATGTCAGGATAAGAGAACCTCTTGTTTATCTGTGTCTACGCTCCACAACTCATCAATAAGCCTCTTTGACAGAGACACAGATACACTGTATGTCATTCGTCAGCCATCACTCCTCACTCCCACCAGCTGACCCCTTAACTCCCAAATGCCCTCATATGCGTCCCACCTCAATTAAGCAAAACAAAACATCCATTCAAAAGCTGTGCATAATATTTTTATAAATAGCATCCCACCCATGTTTCTTAATAAACACGTTCTGTTTTTCTTTGGTTTCTGTTCCACAAACTACAGCGCTCGTTGTCACTACAGCCAGCTGCTTTCTCAGGGCTTGTGTAGCTTTAGATGAGAGACTGTGGATCATTTTGGTACAGTAAAGACAAAGTGTTATTCACTCAGACCCAGGTGGAAAAGCAGACAGACTCCATGATGACAACACTGTTTAAACAGATGTCAGGTGTCACTTGGACTCAGGTTTTCCATAGCTTACAGAGCACCAGCTCAGCTTTAATCACCCAGCGGCAACGTGATACTAATGGCAACAATCAGGTTACTATGGCATTTGATATACTACAATATAAAAACTGATTTTATGCATCACTTTGACTGGAGTTTACAGTGGAGTTAGAAAATATCATATGTCAGGCAATGTTAGCATGCACTATTGCATATTTTTGAGCAGTGTGATATGCAATGCAGCCTTAAATCCATCTGGATTGTGTTGCCTGACTGCCACAGTATGTGTGTGTGCGTGTGTGTGTGTGTTTAGTTAGATGAGCTGATTTCAGCAGTGAGATTGGCTTGCCAGTCTGGAGTAAATCTATCTATAGACTCACTGAGACATCTGCAGCAGCTGGCCAACACAGTCATCAGGCTCATTTCAGGCAACAGGCGGCCACACAGAATGGCAGGATGTCCAAATGAGAGAGAGGGAATAAACAGAATAAGTGTGTTCTTCTCAGCGAATGACAGGGGAGATTCGAAATGTGTGGAGAAAGATAACCTACTGTTAAGGCAAACAGGGAAATGAGTGTGAGTATGTAATGAGTGCATAATGAGAAGGCTGTGTTCAATGACAGGAGGTCTGTAAACATTTTTTGTTGAAGAAAAATGCAATGCAATAAATAATGGACATTTAGATTAAAGAGCTCTGAAGCAGTGCAGTGGACAGACATGACACTTTACTCAAGCAAACCTCAAAACTACATATATATATATATATACTACTAATTATCATTTTGAGAGAAAAGTAATGTCACTATTACTCATGTTTTTGCAAACATCATGAGGAAATGTTAGCAAAGTTATAATCCTTAAGATTTCAGCCGTTTTTCCTTGAGGGTGCAGGAAATGTGGTTTAATACTACAGGAAACGCTTGCTAATCAGATACTTTGTTTACATACAGCAGAAAAGCCACTTGTGTTTTTGTTTACAGGCCAAATAAAAAAAAAAACTGATGTTGTTTAGATAAGTGAGCTAATAATAATTGCAACTGCGATCTGATGTCGAGCTGCACGTGATGTTGGTAGTTTTCCACTCCGCAGCGGGACACAGTGAAAGGAGTTGGTTACCCTGCCCAGGAGAGAACAGCATGTCGCCTGTTACGCTTCATCAAACAGCTCACTGCTTCTTTTTGTTCCATTGTTCCTTAGTTTTTAAACTGATCTGCTGTAAAAAGATGCAGAAAATATATTGCTTTTTTGATCATGAACATCTTCCGTTGTTTTTGTTCATCTGTCCTTTTAATGGTTATTAATTAAGCACTTGGTTAAAGTGAGGGAAATACGGTGGCCTTGAATAATTATGGTAAAAGTCAACAGTCTTGAATCCACAGATATGATGTGTTTACTTTATTAACCAAAGCCACAATCTTTTTCTGACCTCCCACATGTTGTGCCCAGTAGAAAAACTTTTCAGTTCTTTCACTGGAAAAAATTTCTGAACATAACCCAGACAGCCGAGACATTTCCCTTAAAACATCACTGGCTTGTACTGGAGACGTAAACTGATAAACCTATCATATAAACCACAAGAACATACAATTTCAGTGTCAATACAGTAGATAGTCATCCGACATCACCCACAACCAGGTCGAAGACGGATATAGTGGTAAGTTGGTGGAGACGACAAAAGGCCACAATGAGACCGAGAGAAAGACAGAGAGAAAGCAGAGAAAGAACACTAAAGATTCAAAAGACAGATGGATTTTGTATGTAGTGAATGATGAATGGTCACAGAGCAGTTGTTCATTCTGGGGCGAAGAAGGCGGAGTTGTGTACAAGCCGCAACATAAAGCGGCCTGAGGGACTTTTTCCTGCTTTTCACTCAAGCAGGTGACAGGCATCAGGCAGTGTGTGTGACAGCAGAGGGAAAAACACTGTAAAACTGCACCACTGCTCTTATGTAAGATGCTATAGTAAAAAATACAGGCAAGGAGGAATGCTCAGGCTTCTATTCCCTGAAGTACAGAAAAAAAGACAATTTACAGGTCCAAGCACGGCGTGTGTCATCGCTCAGTCGGTTGCAGTGAGTGACAGATGCAAACTGCGGCCGCTGGCTGTCTAATCCAAGGCTCAGTCTCCCTAAGTCCCACTGCAGTATTCATAGTCAGCAGCAGACTGGACATAGAAACAGAAATAGATTGTGTGTCAGTGTGCCAGATTTACGTGAGACGGTGTCACCACTAACTCCCACACATGCCACAGTCTTTCTTACAGACAAACGCAAAGAAACACTGAAGCACCCGTGAACATGCACATTATGCTCATTCACAAATATCCACACACACACACATAGAGGCGTGCACTGGTTGACAGAGAGCGTGGTTGTTCCTCCAAGTCCTCCCTCGGCCGGCAGCTCTGAGACGCCATGGTTCTATATTTCAAAGGCCAAGGTCAGAGCGGCCCGCATTCACCAGGAAGTTACTCAGTAATGAGACCAATTAGGAGGCTGCCGCAAGGAGGTATTCAATCTCTCTCTTTCTCTGTCTCCCCCTCTATGTCTCCATCTCTCTCCCCACCATGAATAAAGCCTCACTTTGTCCTCAGAAATGGTCCACATTTCTACAAAAACCTTAAAAACAATAAATACAGCGTCTCCTTGAATTTGGCTGTCGGCTGCAGCCGTCATATGACTCTTTTCCCACAGACGGGGCAAAATGGCACCGCTTTCGATTCACCCTCTCATTTTTACTCACATCACACTCCCTCACTGTCTGCTCTGCTCCGTCTCTCCCTCCCTCTGTTTCTCCCAGACCTTCTGTATCACGCTCTGTTCATCCCTCCCTCGATGTCTCTCCGTGGTTCACTCCCCATCAGCCCAGTGTTTTATATGAAAGATCACTCCCCACACACACACACACACATCTGATTCCCACAGTGATCGGTGTGGGATAACTGTGTGCTCCCATCAACCTTGACCGAGACAATGGACCTGTGTACACTCGCTCCATGAACCGGTGGTGACAAAAAGTACAATACTAGTGGTAATATAGCACAGCATATAATTATTATCAGAAAAAAGGTACTTCAAAGTAAAAGTATTTCATTCTTACATTAGCAATAACATGTAAAGCAGGACGTGGTTGATTTTACACATTACTGATAGTTGTTTTCGGTTCTCAGTTCACTATGTGTGTATGAATTTATCAGCATATGTATAATATCTTCTTTGGCTCTGGAGGGAGCTTTCAAAGTTAAAGAAAACATCTAGATGATGTCAGTAAATGAAAGAATAAAACAAAAACTTAATTGAACTGGATAACAAACTGAAGGTTTAGTATATGAAAGATGTGGAAGGTTAGGAGGAAGGGAAGATATAAGATGCTACTGTGTTACATTTTGGGAAGAGGAGGATTCGGAGTATTCAGAGCTTGGATCATACTGGTGACTGAAAATGAACAGTTTCATATTTTTTTGGCATATGTATGAATTAGTGCATAACAACGCTTTTCAGAGATTGCAAATAGAAAAAAGAAGTTATTGATTTGGATAATCTGTTTTATTAGCATCAACAGGCAAAACGGTAACACAACAGATCATTTTTTTCATTTACACCCGACTGAATATCACCAATCCTCTATCACTTGTTGCTGAGCAGTAAAACATTAGATGAGATGTGGAAACAATGGAACAATAATTCAGACCTGGAAAATAACTAATGAAGCTTTTAGTGCAAGTTCAAGCAGGAAGATGACTGTCAGCTTATTCCATCATCCGAGGCTCCACCTCTCAGCTATTATCCAACAGTTCTGCTCTCGAGTTTCCCATTCAGAGATACACTGAAGAATATTACACCATTTTACCCATTTTATCTCTTTCACTCTGCTGTCACTGATATCTTTGTCGCTTTAGCTTTGTACGATCCCATTGCTACCAGTATTTGTGCTATCCCTAGACATGTATCTAATCGATAGGGTAAGTACGAAAGTATAAAAAAACCTCCTGAATTCATATTAACTTGTGCCTGTTCACTGAAGTAGTTATAATTGACAAATAATGTAATTACATGAAAGGTAAAATACATCTTCCTGACATGTCATGAAGTAGAAGCAAAGTATTAAAGTAGCGTAAAGTTCAAAGTACTTCCGGAAAGTTTTACTTTCTAACTCATCTTTCAGTTCAGCTGCCCAACATTTAAAAGGTGAACTTTTCCAAACTGCACACAAACCATCTCAACTACTGAACACAGATAAGTTTGAGGGAGTTTCATAATGTTGTACCAAAATAAACTACTTAACTGGTCATTTTTCATTTACCAGAACAACAAATCACATTATTAAACTGTAGCTACTTAGACTCAGTGAAATCCTGCAGGTCCTTCAGGTCTTTGTTCTCATTCTTCTGGTGGTGAAAGCAGCTTTGCTGCTGACACACAACAGACGTCATGACCCCGTTCCCAACACGTCCAAACCCTCTCCCTGTTCTTAACAACTCAGCTCTTCCTGATGTTTTGTTGGCTGACGCTCTGCAGACCAACAAAGAGAAGAATTAACAGTTCAACCTGAAAAGGAATCAGACAAAAACACCTCAACCTAAAGCATCAAAGCCATTTTCTGAACTGAATAGAGAAGCTTAAATGGTGGGTTGACTACCTTTCATTGGTGCACTCTGAGAAAAGTCTTAGCTAAATACAGAGACAAAAGCAAATGGATTCACATTGCTCAGTGGCATCACAAAGAGAGTCGCTCTTATAAACTTTACTGGCAGTGACTGGATACAGTCATAATGTCAAGTAAAGGATGGTGAAGACCGAAAAAGGTGAAAAACAATAATGTGTGAATTTTAATACACAAAGAGGATAAAAGTTCATGAGGAAAAAGAAGAACCTGTAGAATTGCTACATGAAGACATTTGTTGAACATTTTGTAAAGCAGAACTGGCATACACATGTTTTCTACACACAAAGAGCGTTTTCTATCTCTGAATTTACCTCGCATTCAAGGCAGCCATTAGTTTCCGTATGTTGAACATCTACTTGCAGTCACTTGAAACCTGCTTGTGATCAGTGATCCATCACAGTTAACATCATGTCTGCGTGTTGTCACAGATACGTTATCGTTGCCTGGTGGTACAGTGCAGAGTTTTCACATTAATCACTTTCAACTGCTCAGCTCTAACTGTGATGAAAGTAGGAGGATTTGCTATGTTCTTGGTGATAAATTACCTAATTTTTTTCAAGTTTCAACTACTTTAAAGTTGCACATGAATGGTAACCAATGCCTGAAGAGCATAAGAAACATGTTCAGAGAGCCTAAACACAACGCATTATGTTTTAAAGTATGTATAATGGATAGTAAATAAACTATAACGTGATATACACTCGTTGTTCTTTTAACACTTATCT
This sequence comes from Amniataba percoides, assembly GCA_037176925.1. Lineage (NCBI taxonomy): Eukaryota > Metazoa > Chordata > Actinopteri > Centrarchiformes > Terapontidae > Amniataba > Amniataba percoides. Next base: position 11,420,065 of record JBAJHX010000049.1, on the reverse strand, counting down.
GAACCCCTAGTGTCTTGTTGTCACATCTTGCCATCGCTCTGCCAATCAGATCAGGTTGGTCCAGACATTTAGTCTGGACAGTGTCTGGGGTCAAGGCCCTCCTACAGAGCTCCTCTCACAGGTCACATCCTGTCCGAAGGGGGAGAAATAGGCGACTCCTCTTACCGTGGGAGGTGAGAGCTTGGAGGTCAGAGGTCAGGGCTGCTTTCTCAGGTTTCAAAGCTTGCTGGGGGCCGAGTTCGCAGGGTCACAGCGGATAGTTCAGCTCCAGTTAGGGCCGCTGTGTCTTTGTGGATCCCGGTAATGGCTTCCGCAATTAAACACTAAAAATGGAAGCGTTTATATCCTCGGGTGAAAGAGGTGGATGGCAGCGATCGCCGGGGTTTCGGCCAATCGTTACCTCGCTCGTTAGCTGCTGCTGCAGTGGAGCACGCTGATTTTAGTGTGCATTGTGCTGTTACTGTGGGATCACTGTGTAATCAATCACAGAGGGCAACTCTGCTTTTCACTTCAGTGGACAAACACAGTCTCAGTGTGAGCTCACTGGAAAAAAAGACGTCTGGTTGCTTCTGGAGTGTGTGCACATGTGTATGTTAGTGTTGTTGAAGGGTAAATACTCTTTTTGTTTATAGAAGAGTGTGACTAAGAAATATGGAACAACACAGAGTCCTGAAGAGGTAGAGTAGGGTGAATAAAATAAAATAAAATAAAATAAAAAGTGTTTATGAAAAATGGGAAAAAAGGCCTTGAAACATGAAGAAACTTGGAGAGGGAGACTGAAAAAAGATATAAAAGAAAGGGATTGGGAGGGCAGAGAGAGGGGAAGGTAAAGGTCATTCAGCTGGCGAGGGCCTGAAGAATAAGTCATTGTTTTTTCGTATTCGTTCGAGAGAGTGAATGCATATATTCAGAAGTGGGATAAAGGGCAGTTCTAGAGAGAAAGCGGAGCAGGGGGTGGAAACTGGGAGTGAGTGTGGGTGTGGAAGAAACAAAAGGAGACAGGAGAAAGACTGCCAAGAGTGAAGAAGATAAAGAGGGTGAGAGAGAGTGCAGGAGAGCGCAAATCAAAGAACGTGCAACAAAATGTACCAAGGAAGAAGAACTAAAAGTACGTCAGAAGCACAAGTTGAACCCTGTTGTTTTCCACTGAGCTGTAAAATTGCTCCACTGCGCAGTGACAGGGAAGTGGAGCGCTTCTGCAGGTGTTATCTCAGTTACCGATAAAGAGCTTTATGCACAGCGTGGCGTGAGGCGAGGAGAGGGGCTTCATGGGGAGAGAGGGACACACTTACATAACTGACCTCGTAACTGCCAACAGCTGGCCTGGTCTGGGCTTGTCGCGCTAAAGCCTCTGTGGGTCCAGATCCAGATTTCATGCGTCTATCAGTAAATACAGCAGAGAGGAGAACAGAGAGTCCCTGCACATGAACGGTTCTGTTTCCTGTCAAGATGCATCTCCTCAGTCTGAGCAGGAGAGCATATGTGTTGATCGAGGGCCAAGAACTGGAAAGGAGGCCGCAGTCACGCTAATACACTGATCCACTTATTCATTTCAAACTGTTTGAAACAAATTATGAGGCAATGTGACACCTCCCTGGTTCAGGCACTGACCGGTTATTAAAAGGTATCAACATGAGGTAAACTGTATATCTTCAACGCGGCATTGGAAGATGACGAAATGAGGTTGTGAGGAAAACTGAAGGGAGGAAGAATAACTCCAAAAAACCTATAAAAGTGTCTCCACTAGATATACCATTTCAATTACTAACATTTCCAGAAATTCGTCCAAATGAAATAACAAAATGTGTCATTTTAAAGTTGTTTTCCAGTGCAGTGTTTTCTGATGTGACATTTCGGATCTTATCCCTTCAAAAGAGTTACAAATCACTGTTGCATGAATGAAGGTGTCATCTGATCTGGTACCACTGTGGTTGAGGTTTAGACACAATGGTTTAGTTAAGAGTAAAGGACCTTTGTTCCACAGTTAAAACAAGAATCTGCAGACATGGTAGCAGTTCTGTGAGGCTGCACTTTGATTCATTTAACTCACAACCACAAATGACAACCTGAAGGTGGTACTAATAATGCTATTTTGACCAGATGATGACACCATATAAAAAGCCAGGAGGATCGCCAGAGTCCTTCGGCTTCATCCTCAGGAGTCCAGGAATGTCTGTACAAACTGTCACGACAATCCATCAAGCAGTGGTTGAGATATTTCGGTCTGCGCCAAAGACAGACAGACTGACCAACACTGCCCACTCGTTGCCTAAGGCCTCTTTGGCAGTACGGCTAAAAATACTTAGTTGGTTAAGGTAAGGAAACAATAGCGGTCATGGTTTAAAAAAAACACAACACAATGCTGATTGTTCTCTTATGGACTCCTGTGTCAAATACAGACATTTTGTTGACCCATCCACTGACCTGACCGCCTCCCTCTGCGCGCTTTGTGGCTCTGCAATAATGTTTGCTTTTGCTCCAGATGGACAAGGGTCTTAATCTTACAGCCACTCAATGACTTAGCCCCTTGAACACATTTGCTAAAAAAAAAAAAATGATGCACTACTTTATTCTTGGAAGAACCACATCAGCATTTCACTTTACAAGTGATGACCATGAGCTCAGACAATCTTGCATGTGCGGAGCAAAATTATCTGTGTTTACTTTCTCAACAGGGAACATTTTAGTCCATCGGTCCTGCTGAGCTGGTGACTAATGAGTCACAAGGGTGGGTAAATAATCAGCTTTCACCTCAGTCATTATCAGTAACCACTAAACCAGTGGACTGATTTCACTGCCATTTGTGTACACTTGGCATCAAATTGCACTTTTGTTGATAATGTCAAATCTGCACGGATGTTTGGAAACACTGTCTTGGTGTGTGATCAATATTGAAACCAATGAGTCACTCATATGTTATCTAAGGTGTCTTTGTCCTGTGTAAATCAGTCAAACTGAAGGCTATTGGATTTGCAGTCCAAACAGGACCACATCAAGGCTGGGGAAAACTGCACATAAATGTCTATGTTTGCATATGGCTACAAGAACACACACACACAAGCACACACACACAAACACACACACACCCTGTAGCCTTATCTGTCCCATACGGGAGATGAAAGCGCCGCAGGCTGTCAGCAATCAAACAGAGAATGAGGGAACGCCAACAAAATAAACTGATAAAGAGAGAGCAAGTGATAGAGGCAACTTAAAGAGAGGGGAAGCCCAGGGTGAAGAGATACAAACAAGAGCAAAGGAGAAATAGAGAGAGAGAGAGAGAGAGAGAGAGAGAGAGAGAGAGAGAGAGAGAGAGAGAATGAGGAAAGCAGGAGAAAATATTCACATATGTCCCAGAGCAAATGAGGTCACTACACTCATGAGCCATTTCTACACAGAGAACAATGTAAGGCCCTGGAGGCCAATCAGATAACATCAGCCAAGTGTGCTGCAGCTGGGAGCCAATCACAGTTTCTGTTAGTGACATCAGATGTACAGTTCAAACTAGGGAATATGATCTACTGGGTAAAGGAAAAAAAAAAATGAAAAGGTGGTTCCCTCTTGGAAATCAAAACCTTATTGAATTAGGCCCTACAGTCTCTACTCTTGTGCTCCAGTTTCATCAGCAATATCGCTTTCTGGAGTCAGGGAGGGACTACTTTTCATGCCCCAGATACAATTTGGCGCTGAGCATCGAAACCATGTACAGTCCAAGCAACTTGAGACGCTGTGCAAACAGCAGATGCTCTCCTTATCAAGAGGCACACAGCATCTGGTTAGTGTTTGAACACCAGAAAATATGAATCCAAAATGTTTACAGCTGAATGTCAGAGCCGATATGTGAAAGTCTGACATTACTCAAGCCAATTATTAACCACAGTCCTCAATGGAAAGGAGTTTCTATTGTCGGACAGAGCTGCAGATAAGGAAAAGATATGGATCCACTTTTGTCATCTCATTGTATCTGAAGGTGGTTAATTATCTTTTCAGGTGTGTGCTAAGCCATAAACAAGGTGAAATTACTCAACCTTCTTCTGTGTTTACCTCTTCGGAAACCAATACACTGTAAAAGCTCCACGTGACAAGTGCATGTGTGTGTGTGTGTTTGTGAATGGAGCAACAACCTGCACACAAATTCCTCATATTGAACAATCACAATGAAGACGGGAACTTCCTCTGAGGAAAATCCATTCAAAGCTTGTAGGTGTAGTTTTGAATGAATTGTTTTGAATGCAGTATGACTTGTAGGCCGATGCTTTGAGCTAAATGCTGATGCCAGCAGGTCAGCAGGATTTATCCTCTGAGAACATGAATATCTCACCATATTCAGCCCAGCCCCGTTGCTGTTGAAATATTTCCATGGATTGCCTTATTGGCAGCTTGGCCAAAAATAAGAGTAAGAATTAAACAGAAAAGCATAAAGACACAAGCAACGCTCCAGTAACTAAGAGGCGTTGGAGACTGGAGTGAAAACAAATACCAGGTTGACAAAGGGATAAAATGCTTTACAAAGAATTTGCTTGAGCAGCAGGGTATTGTTCTTTATAGTCACTTTTATAGTTGCTCTCAAAATCTGAATGACCCTGGAGGCGATAGTTGAAGCACCTGCGCATAAATACACTGTGCAAGTGTAAAGATGCAAAAAAAGATGTCCATGTCCAAATTGTTTGCCTGAAGAAAAGACACATGTTCCACAAACCACAGGACAGATGTTCTGGAGGCAGAGATGGGCCTCTTTATAGCAAAACACTGAGCTGTTCAAAGAGGCCCCGCTGACCCCGGGACAGAGCGACTCAATTAGCTTCCCATAATGAGACCACACTGTGGGGGGTGTTTATATAAGCTTATTAAAACATAATCCTGCTAGCAACGCCATACTGTAGCATGCCAGACAGGCCGCTCCTGCAACCACAGTGTTAGCTAACTGCAAGCTGGTGGCTTTAGTCCTCAGTAGAAGTGAGGAGAGAGCTCAGACTAAATATATATAATGTAAATATATAAATCAACTTCAACTGTTGCAGACTCTGCCTTTTTTGGCATGAAACTGAACATCATGTCTCTCTCTGATGTGCGAAAGACTCTTCAGGTTTTATTTATGAATGTTTGACCTTTATTTGGCTGTGCTTTTTACTGTTTGCTTTTATTGGTGAAGTATTACACAGGTGAAATGGCGAGGGCAGTGCAGCAGAGCAGTGACCGGTGACACACGGCTGTCACAGAAAATCAATGACCAGACACATTTGATAGTGACAAAATAATTCATATGTAGCGAAGTAACATTGTAACATAAAGTTGTACCCTATCTATATAATGGTGAGAATGGGAATATACAGTAGTGATGTCTCTACCTGACAGGCAGTCTTGGCCACACGCTGAAATCTGTCCCTCAGATTAAGTGGACCGATCCTCCCTGCTGTCTCTTGGATCTGGCCCTCATCGCGGGCAGAGGAGATGGCAGAGCGTTGATGTGTGAGTTTTGGCAGAAGGATACACAGTTGATGTCAGCTATGATAACGCTTGAGATCAGTGAGAGTCGAACAGGAAATATGACATGGTCATGACCTCGTGCTCACCGTCTTCTATACAGCAGGAAATTAGTTCTACATCTTCTCCTGTGTGCCAGCTGGACCATTAACTATTCAATGACTGACTGTCTCTGCTGCACTGAGAGCCCAAGTCCTGTTTGTGTAATGATCTAAATAACACTACCGGCTTCTGGAAAGTGGTGACGAAAATGGTGAGCGTGAAAAAAAACAGTTTCGTCACAAGGATTCATCACAAAAAGGAAAAAAACGGAAATAATTTAGACACGTGACTAAATACAGCATCGGTGCCTTTTGTAAATGAGGCCCCAGTGGAGTGGAATGTGCCCATCTCACACATTTAAGGATCCGTGAAGAAACAGGGAACATTGTACCACCACATAATTTATCTCTGCCTTCTCCACTGAATGAGTTATTGTCTGTGTTTCAAAATCTACAGTGGGCAGAAAAAAAACCCACCATCTAAATATGAACTTTTAATGTTTTGACAATGATAGTTGTGTGTTATAACTTGAAATCCAAGTTTAGTCTGTATTTGTACACAATTAGCACCTGTAAAAGTGTGCTAAATTAGTTGTTCTTGGTTGTGGCAGACCCTTGGATGTGGTTCATTTATTTATTTTGCACAGTTTATTATACATTATACATTTTGGTTCCTTACGTTGAATCCTTTACACTTCATCTCAGTACATCTCTCTGTCATATTTGCCAAGCATGCAATGCTTATAGTCCCATGAGAACAAGTCACTGAAATAACTTACTAGAGAGAGACTGAGGTCTTAAACATAGTTTGAAAGCAGATTTCTGTCAAGAATAAAACACTGTACTCAATCTTTGGTTAAGGCTTTGTGTGGTTGTCTTTTAATCAGGGCCCCAGACATATTGCATCGCATTACAAGAGCTTGGGCAACAGTTAATCCTAAAGACAATGTACAAAGTGGACCACTGATCGACATTGTTAATGTCCTTCAGTAATCCCGCCCCACGGGCTGAGCTCCAGTTATTATGCTGGCAATTATCTGAGGGGTGCCTGAGAAATCCTTCACCAACTTTAAGACATCAAAACTGATTACGGAGCTGCTCTTTCATGTGGAGTCAGAGTTCACTTGTTACTTAAATGATTCTCAGAAGTTACATAAGACAGTGGGTCTACAGGACTGAAAAGTTCAACGACCATCTGAGTTATTACAGCTGAAGCATGCCACAGCTGACTGGGCCACCCATTTCACACCATTATCTCACCAACGATGATTTAATAGGGATATATAACAGTTTCCAGTCCGGAAAAGTAGATACCAGTTACACTTCAGTAATTTTCCTGTGAATCTAGGAGGTTTGATGACATGAAGAACAGTTTTCTCAGTTACACACAGTATAAATCTTAAAAGACTAGCTGAAGACATTAGGAAATATGCATATTTACTTTCTTGCCTTATTACCTGTAGATGGGAAGATACCTGTCTAATATTTGTTCATTCAATATGAGGCTGAACCAGCAGCATCTTAGCTCAGCTTGGCATAAAAACAGGGTACATATCTTGGTTGTTTCACCCATACAAAATGGGAATTTTGCCGGGCTAGCAGATGCCTTCACTTTACCGTCTGCTGATTTCAGCTTCATATTGATCAGACAGATAAGAGAACAATATTGATCTTCTCATCACATTCTCGACAGGACAGTAAAGACGTGTATTTTACGAAAACGTCAGATTACTCCATCAGGATTTGAGTCTTTTGAGGAAAAAAACAACATTCCTCGGTAGTGTAAAGAATGCTCTAAAAAAAAACAATTAGATTAAATTAGCTGAAATATATTTTAAAAGGAGAATGAATTAAGTACGGATCTTTTGTAGATACTCAGAAAATTTTACTCACTGTGGTCGAAGGCTAATTTTTCACAGGTGAGTGGGGTTGTGCTTGGGGAATTTGGACTCATGATCTCAGAATTTCTACAATCCTTGCTGTGGCCTTTTTCTCATCAGCAGCTGTCCACTTCCAACTAACAGACAATATGAAAGCTCCAGCCCTACTTGGAGAGAAACTGAGCAGCTCTGTTGGACTGAACCCAGCACAGCCTCAGTGGAAGCCATCTGATTGGGCCTCGGAGGTCATTTACAGTAAATGTTGGTTTTGCCTCCATGGACCTGTGACCATGAAATGGCTCCAGTGAAGACAGTTAGATTGCCACTGAGTGATAATATTTTGCCAGTTCCACGTGAGTCCTATAGTTTAAGTTTGATGATGCTGGCTCACTGGTGTGTTTTACGTTTACATATGGTCGCGCAAATAGACCCAAGTATGTTTGCTTAACACTGAGCTCCCCTGTTTTATGAAGCATCATTTCACTGTATAGTATTTATTTACCACCCCGGGGACAGTTTTGGTATTTGGATTTAGCCGAACAGTCTAAATTAGCAGAGAGACACTTGCACATGGATACACAGTCAAGTAATGTAACGGTGAAATCTGAGAGAACTGCAGACCTCACTCCTGATATCTTTCCTGTCTGTTGCTCTCATGACTGACAGCTTGAGATTTCTACCGCAGACAGTAACCTGTGCTTCCAGCAGACAGGTAGGAATTACAGTCGAACCCACAAGCCACAATGCTTCACTCATCACAGGAGCACAACAATGGGCTCTCCTGCTAAAATATTGGTGGAAAGTGGAGCCATCCTGACTATCATAATTAGACCAGTTGGCACCACTCCTACCTTCGTTTCACCCACTCTGAGGCTGGACAGCATACTCATCCGCAGTCTGCCAGACAACACAAACTCTCTTTTAGCTGCCTACCCTATCATTAGTGCTTCTAAACAAGTACAAGATACCTAGCTAACTGTCATTCTCTGCCCATTGTTGTATACTGTGGTGTAGAAGCGTAGTTATGAATAGGAGGAAAAGCCTATTTCAGGCAATTATAATCATCTGATCCTGCATAGTTAGAAGTCTTGGTGCCGACAAAACCTCTGAGGCGAAATCTTTGAAGTCACATTTAACTCTTTCCCGACATTGTAAAAATGTCGGGTTTTTGTGTGTTAATTTTGGACGCTGGCTGTGTCTGAAATAGTGCGCCTATTCACCTACTCGCTATATAGAAAATTCTATTTGGAGAGGACAATGTAGTGAATCACATGGCAAAATTAGAAAAACTACACTGACATATTATTCATGCAGCAGTTGTCTATTGTATATTCAACTTTTTCTTCTTCTGCCTCATCAATACATGGCAGCTTGTTAGTTTATGGTTAGTGGTTATCAACTGTATAGTCATTAAAGTATAAAAAAAGTAAAAAATAAAGTGAATAAAAATATCTAAACAGCAGCCTCTCCTCTATCCATATTAAGCAGGACTGCAATGGAAATGGCCATCCTTGACTGTGTTGTAAGATTTAATTTTCTTCTCATGATGTCAATAGTGCCACTAATCTAAATGTTTAGTTTAGTTTATTAAACAGTGTATGATTTTATACATCACCCTCAGTCTCCTAATTTATTATTCATAAAGTTCAATACATTTTTCCACTTAAAGCATGTTAAAGTTTTGTAAGGCAGCAGGTACTCTTTCGTTAATGGCCCACTAACCTACATTTTGGTTGCATATAGACGACGTCCCTTGTTCTTTTTCCATCTAGTAGATTTCTTACTGAATCACATACAAAACACATCACTTCTCACATATCCTTAACCCACACATTCACACATTGGTAACCTCTGACCCCAGAGAGTGATCGCGTCACAAACACCCCTCCTCTCTTATCATCACATTATCTTTCCCACAGTGTCACAGGCAAGATATCTCCATGAAAGAGTCGACAGAGAAAGCAGGTTAAATATTTCACATTTTATTTCGTTCCGCTCATACAGCTCAACACTCTGCTCTCGTGCCAAAAAGATCAGACACCAACTTGTACACCCATACTGTTAAGTACCATTTAGAGTTGGACAGCACAGCCCATGACTGAGTCACTTATATATGTATGCACAGATTTATCCCGATGACATTACAAACATCATAAATGATTACTATGTAACATACATAATGACATACAATATTTCATACATCTGCTCTGTATTGCTGTTGATCAGTTATTGGCCCAGATTGAACAGATAAACAGACAGAGCTGGATGACAGGCTTCTGAAAAATAAGAAGCAAACATAGAATCAGTCTCTTTGGTGATTTCACCTTATTTAGGAGAGCGGTCCAATATACTGACTGGCAAAGACGGATAATTATCTGTTTAAGGCCCTGACTGAAGTGACCAAGAAAGACCCTGTGATCATTCAAAGCAGTGGGTGGTGCAGGGAATATACACTTCTGTTTCACTGACCTCCAGCACTTGCTTTATATCTAATTCACACCACTGGTCCAAAGGCCATTGTATGGCAAGACTTCACTGATGTGTGTGATAAGTGCAATGTAGAGTAGCACCACCCAAGTTACTGCTGCTAACCAGCAGCAGTAAGGTCCAAAAAACCAACAAAACAGCTTTCATAACATTTCAGGTAATGTGTTTGAGTCAAATGCCGCTTTTCCACTAGTACCTGATAGTACCTACTCGGCTCGCCTTGACTCAGCTCGCCTTGGCTCGATTGTGTTTCCATTACAAAAAAGTCCCCCCTCAGTGTGGGTGGAGTCTTCACAGCGAGGTGGACCGAAACTCCGGCGATTTGTTTTGTTATGGGACACAAACTCGAAACAACTACGGAGGCCAGCAGAGAGAAACAAACAAATTAACACAGCGAAACGTCTGCACCTAGTTGCTGCTCCACAGACTTGTTTTCTGTGCAGCGATCTCTGATCGCGTTATTTGTTGTTTTTGTGTTTTAAAAATGCCGCGG
>JBAJHX010000049.1:11387769-11409583 GCA_037176925.1 Amniataba percoides | reverse complement strand
AAAGCGTAGTGGAAACACGCGCAAACCGTGCCGAGTCGAGTCGAGCCGAGTAGGTACTAGTGGAAAAGGGGCAAAAGTGAACAACAGAAACTTCTAAATCCTCGCAGGTATGGTGTGGAATCAGTTTACTGTAGTAGGTATGTGCTGCTGAGGAGGTTATGGACCTCTAACTGTGTGGTCGACTAACAGTGTGACAGCTGTATCAACATTTCAAAATGTGGCACTGGCACAAACTAGCATGGAGTAATCCTTGTACAAGCTTGCAGTTACACAGAATTGAGTGGCTGTGTAACTCACAAAAAAAACATGTTCAAACAACAGGCCCACATCCCCAAGAAGTCGTGACTTAAAAAGAATTTATACTCATTTACATTTGATTGTAATCCAAAAGAGAATGAGTTCAATTAAATGTGATTAGTTAAACATCTGAGTCCTTTGTTAAAAGTTGTCACTGAAGTTGCAGATGCTTGTGATTTAGTAATCAAGGACATCATGACTGATTTTGACTTTCAACAGCAGAATTATTGCATCTTTTATTCCGGATATACTAACTTCATGTTCTGATGTCAGTGAAACAAAATGGACCGATCACAAGTGTTGGGGGTTGAATTACAGTGTAGAACACATAAAATAATATACTTTGTTAAAGGAGGGTATCAAAACAGACACACGGGGGGAGTATACTTTTAGTACATAACATCATCGTCTGACCTCCCCTCCAAGTCAGCTCGCATTTAATTTGGACACATCCAGGATGATATGCAGTCCACGTGTCAACTTTATTAGTCTCATAATTTTTGGTTGAATGCTGGTCACAGTCATTTTTAACAGTTCAGACTGGCTCTGAGGAGCAGACAGTGGTTACAGCCTCAGGCTTTTTATCTTTTAGGCATCAACAGAGCGATCTTTTCCACACCAAATGTGCAACAACTCTACAGGTCAGGCAGGCACAATCTGCCGCTGTTGAGCTATTGCTCCACTGAGTAAAGTCATTCTGGACAGCACATCTGGGGCTGCCTAGGCGGATGTAAAATTAGTCTTTATGTCCATCTCAGTCCCCGCCAATTAGTCAGCAGTTCCAGTTTGGCATGAGTCTCGCGTCCTGCCCTCCTACTGGACGCACACATACTTCTTCCACCAGGACTTGGAGAGCATCTTCATCTTATCGGCCGTGCTGCGGACCTTCCTCTCCCGCCTGGCTCTTCTGTCAGAGTGCCGCAGGCCCACAGCGATGGCCGCGTCAAACACCTCCTTCAGATTCTTTTGTGTCAGCGCCGAGCACTCGATGTAAGTCACTGCCCCGATTTTTTCCGCCAGGGCTCGGGCGTCCTCTTCCGGCACCGGCCTCTCCCTCCGCCTCGCCAGCTCGATCAGCACTTTGACGTCCTGCCGCAGGTCGCACTGCGTGCCCACGAGGAGGACGGGTGTGAGGGGGCAGCGGCGACGGATTTCGGGGACCCACTTCTCCCAGACGTTCTGAAAAGACGCGGGGCTGACCACGCTGAAGCACAGCAGCAAGGCGTCAGTCCGGCTGTAGCAGAAGTGGCGGAGTTTATCGAACTCATCCTGATTGAGATAGAAACAGGTGGTTAGCAGTGCAGAGGGTGGAAGATTTTCCATTTCAGCTCCAGATCACTACATTACTTTGTGATTAATCATTTCCTTCCACGCCCAGACTGAACCCACACTGATGCACACTCAAGTGTTATAACGTCACAGAAAGGGCAACTGTGCTAATAACCATTTAATAAAAAAAAAAAAAAGAGTATAAATAGTGTTTATATTGTGATGATGCAGTATACATAAGCCCTGCCCACTCATTTATATCATCTTCAGTAAATCTCTTAAATTAACACTTTGGAGCCACACGGCTTTAGCTAACAAGGGCCTCCCACACCCTTGAGTACACAGATTAAGGCCGGTAGAAACACAAGCCTCTCCCTCTTTCTCTTAACCCTCTCCTTTCCCGCACACTTCCCCTAATCCCCCTTTGCCCAAACAACGGTCCGCGGCGGCTCCGTCTGAGTTTTAAAACTAAACGCAATCTGCAGAGCAAATCAGTCAATTTACACACACGGATTGGAAGGCCAAGAAACGCAGCGCACACTTATCGACGTGTGAGTCCCCCCCCCCCGCACTCCTGCACACCACACACACACACACAAAATCTGGCTGTGCTCTGTGATCTGATGACGTAAGTCCATCTGCAGAATATACAGACATATCAACATCTCCCAGCAAGGAGCGACTTTGTTTATCAGCTTTGGCGGCAGCTGTTATCATTTCTCTCCTGACCGTTTTCTCTGCCTCTCTCTTTTTTTCTCTCTCTCTCTCTCTCTCTCTCCATCTCTTTTTTTGGCACACCCAAACCTGTTTCTGGCCCACGCTCCCCACTTATGAAATTGCATAAGTACAGTAAGTGTTTGCTGACTTTTATCTGCCCCTATTTGCCCAAGCTTGTCTGCGTGAGTGCGTCTCCGTGCGCGCGTAAGTGGGTGTGCAGCTTTCACACTGTGTGCAGCTTGCGACATGCCGTGAGGTTTTGCATGTATTAGGGGATTGTTCAGAGGCCTCGCTCCACTTTACAGCCAAGTCGTCTTTGATTCTGTGTGGAACTGGCAGTGCCCTCGCGGCGTTTGTGAATGTCAAATATGCGGCTCCCAGGGCAGGGTTCTGTTGAGTTGGATTATGAAGCAACCACACATGCTTCAGGGAAAATAAAAACACTCTTTCACAACTCAGCCCTGCCAACACTGCCCTACAGTATCAACATAATAATGAGTCAATAACTCTTGCCTGGCAAGCTTCCTGTACCACTGTGTCCTTAACAACAGGCGAGAAAAAGTCTTCAGTTTTTTGGGGAGGGTTTTTTGCATCACCACCTCCGGACTAACATGCAGGCTTTCCCCTCTCTTTCAACACCCTGTCACTCCACCACTGCATCTGCACCCGTCAGCTATGTTATTCTCATTGCAGATTAAGATTGACAGCAGAGCCCAGGAATGTCTCATTTCTATACAGATGAGGTGCTTAAATTTAATTAGTGACAATTACTGGCAATTGGCTTAAAATGTCACATGCCAACATTTGATAATTACAATGTTTGTTGTTTGAACCTACTTGGTCCTAAAGCAAAGTATACATTTTGTTAGATGAAGAGGATCACCAAAGTTATCCATCCAATAGGTATTGTGACATTTTACCAAAAAAAATGTAACTTTCTGTCGCTGGATGAAAAGCCTGTGATCATAAAAGTCATCAGGCTTCAACGTCAACTTTCATGCACACATCAATAGGTTGCCGAGATGTGATTGTGTGGACCAAAGTGGTGGACTAGCAGACATACAAGCGCTGTCATTGAGTTTTGAGGTTGAGGTTATGTGATATCTATGTGTGGCTTACAAAGATTAAAGGCCAACCATTGTGATTATGCATCTGTCCAAACGGCGACGAAGAATGCGTGTTTGTGTGTGAACAGCACTCACCTGTCCTGCAGTGTCACACAGCTGGAGTCTCACCGGGCTCCCATCCACCTGAACCACAGCTGTGGACACAGAGAGGAGACAGACAGAGGAAATAAGTCACAGCTGTCAACATGCCTGCGAGCCCCTGCGTACGCTATAAAGCCCCACCTGACACTTCAGAGGTTAACACTCGCACATACACACACACACATAAAACTACCCACCGCAATATTCTGTGGAATAAACAAAAGCCTGCCAGTTGAAAACACAAAGACCCCCTGCCCAGCTCTTCCGGCTCACGGGCGGCCTGCTCCGGCTCGCCCACCCACTCTGCCAGTTACTGTTGAGACCGTAACCTTTTACTGTCGCTCGGACCGCTCAGTGAGCTTTGTTCTCTGCTGTGTTTTGACAGAGGCCATTCCCAGGTTGTCTAACGGGGGTAAAACCAGAGCGGATTCTGTTTGTTCAGTGACTCTCTTCCAATAGGCCTCATTTCCAGATTGGAAAAAGTGGGTGAGTCATCTCGCAGTGAGTTTCATTAGAGGGCCATTTATTCTTTTCGGGAGAGCGAGCGCGGTGCAGAGCGGCGGGCACATGGAAACATTTACAATGCGCCTGGAGTGCGCGGTCGGTCATACCACCTGATCAAAGGGTTTCGCTGGAACCGTTCAAGCGGTGGGACGGGCATCGCAGCACCCTGCCTTGACAGAGAGCGGGGAGAAAGAGCGAGAGGAGAGCGAGGAGAGGAAAGAGAGAGGGAGCTGCCATTGTGTAATCATTTCCTAATCCCTGACATATGATACTTCTTTGATTTTCTGGACCAAAACTCTCTCTCTCATCATCCACCCCCCCCACACACACACTTTTCTTTCCCACTCTTCTGAGTCTCTGCCACCTGTGGCATTGCATAACTGCTCAGAAGTCAGCTTTCAAGGGGACGCTCTGATTCCGGGCAGCGAGAAGATGACATCACCATCGAGGGCCCCGGCTGCACAATCGCTCTCTGTCAGGCCGGGGCGAAAGACAATCTCTGCCTCTGAGCCACTGCAACAGATGTGCCCATTCCAGTATAAAGGAGAGGGCTCGCGGGTCAAGGCTGACAACAATAGGCAGAGTTGTGCAATCCCAACCCCCCCCCACCTCGAACCAGGGACCTCTCTGGTTTGCATGGGAGGGTCGAGGCTGCCGCGCATCAGAGGGCGGTGTGTGTGCTCATATGAGTGTTTTATAAGTTTCACTGCTGATCAGTGTAATGTCAGAAAATGTAAGACTAATGACAAAATTGCTCACATTTATATGTTAGTTTGCACAATATGAGCTCATCCCTTGTTCCAAAATGAGCATAACTGTGATTTTTTTTTTAAATATAAACACAGTCCGTTCACACATTTTGGTATCCAGCAGTGACAATCATAGTTGACTGTCACATATAGAGTTTCAAAAGATAAGGGGGCCTGTCTGACGTGACCACGAAGCGGAGAAGGTGATCACCAGGTCACAGGCGTGTTTTTTTCTGTCCAGCAGCGACCAGTTTAAAACAAGTTTCCCCCCTTTTGAAGGATTTTGTTCTCTCCTCTTATTTTGCAATAAGTAGAACTTGCTGGGACTAGACGAGACGGCTTGGAAAGTGGAAACCTGGCGACAACGGGGAGGGTAACTCGTGCATTAACACTGATGGGAGGCAGATAACAGGAAACACAAACACATCTATCAAAAGACTGAGATAATGATTGTGTGTGTGTGTGTTTGGGGGGGGGCAGGTTGGGCAAGAACTCTTAAAATTAGGTGAAGCTGAGAAGTTCACTGAAAATTTGTAAGACATTCAGGCAGGTAAATACGCAGTGACTAACTTCTAAACTTTCAAAATTTCATTCACCAGAACTGACCTCACTTTGACCACAGGCTCCATATCAAGACATCAGCACTGTGCATGCACATCATAAACTACCTTTGCAAATTTAGATGGGTCTGTGAGAGCTTCTGATCTCAAAAAAATGAGAGAAAGAAAGAAGAGCAAAAAAGAAAAAGAGGACTAATATTCCTAGATTAAAATCACATCCATCATTTCGGCCTGTTGGTGCAGCAGTCAGACTTTAAAGAAGAAGACTGCATCGTCTCCCTCTCGGCTCACCTGAGAAGTCGTCAAACGCAGTGGGGACGTATTTGGTTGGGTATCCATTGGTCGTGTAGCTGACCACCAGGCTGGTCTTGCCCACCGCTCCGTCTCCCAGCAGGATGCACTTGAGCAGCCGCTCCTGCGCCTGACCCTGCCGGGCGGGCAGCGCTTTGTGCGGGGGCACCGGGGGCGCCATGCTCCGTCCGTAATCCATGCTGACTGCAGGGGACATTCAATCGGCCAGCACTTCACCGCGCTCTCCTCGACGCTCGGATGAAGGAGCCACCATGAGAAGAAAGAAGGAGGGTGTCTTCTCCGCCAAACTGCGGCCGATCGGAGGAGGAGGGGGGGGTGAGAAAGTCGTGCGTAAAAGCTCTCCTAACCGTCCTGCGCGCAGCCAAATCCACTGTGCCAGACTACCAGCAGGACCACAGAGCAACACTCTGCAGTTTCCAACGCGAGGGCGGGTCCAAGGCGTTATATCTGCAGATTGATTTGACTAATCCCACCCACTTCACCTCCCAGCAGAGCAGAGCAGGGCCGGGCACACTCAGGTTTGGAGAAGTCAGCACTCAAAGTGTTTGTCCTTTTAGAAAATACACAGCACACTGAAGATGAGTCAAACTGGTCTGTTTGGAGAGACCGGAATAGAAGAGATTTTATGTCATTATTGTTCCTTTAACCAGTTAATTTCCAGCTGTGACATTTCTTCTTCTTTGGGGTTAACTGAGTGTGAAGTTTTCGTGAGCTCACTGGGTTTGACCCCGTGCAGGCGAGTCTCGACTTGCCCTCAGCAGAGACTGGAGGACAGCCTCGATGTCCATTTTGAACATGACACATAAAGCACTGAAATTTCAAACCCTCTCAGACCCCCTGACCTACTTTAATGTGCAGCCAGCTGACTGAGGCCTGAGAGAGAGGAGCCTGCTGGAAGAGCTTTGAATCAAAGGGTGTTTGTGTGAGAAATGGACACATTCAAAAGTAACTTTCCCTCTGATTGGCTCCTTATTTAAACTGTCCACTGGCTCAGGTGATCATCTTCCAAACTGTCAGACCCACTGAGAAATGGACTGGAAGTAACTCTTGACTTTTGTCGCCTCCTTCTGGTTGAAGGGGAGAGCAAAGTGAGGACAGGTGAAGCTTTTTAAGGGGCCCAATTTACCTGCCAGTGGTGGAGGAAGTTTCTATATTTTAAATATTGTAAGTAAAGTATAATACTACAAAAATGCTATTAAAGAATTTAAAAATTTATAGTAAAATTAAAAAGCGTATGCACTGAAACTTTAGATGTCATTAGATTACTATTACTGATGCACTGTTACCAAATTAGTATTTCATTGTTGTAGTTGGCAGAGGTGGAAATGATATTTTCATTTATTCTAATTTTACTATTATTTTATTTATTATTTCTTTTATTTTTATTTATTGGAGTGCAAAGTATAATATTTTCCTCTTAGTGGAAATATAAAGTAGCAAGAAAAGAGAAGTAAGTACCTCACAGTTTTAGTTAAGTACAGTACTTGAGTAACTGTACTTAGGTACATTAACAAATTACTTTAACTTCAGATGTGCAGGTAAGATAAGCACTGATTAAGAAAATCCGGAGCAGAAACATTATTAAGTTCCATAACCATCCACAACCTGCCACACCACATAACTACAACAATAACAAGGTTTGTATTAATGTCATTTCTGTCCACTCTTGAATATACAGTCTGTTTATGTGAAAAAGTCACACTATACGCTGGTTTTAGCTTTTCACTGTGTTTATTTTTCCAAGATTAAAACTCTATTTGTTTTCAAGAATACAAAATAATCAGTGTACTACTAGAATGTGTGTAATTACTGATTCTGATTTTAAATAAACTAAAGGTTACGTTCCCGTTTGGATTGAGTTCACCTCTCATCCACACAGCAAATGCATAAAAACAAAGTATGTGATAATGTTGACTGAGTGATACAATTCTACGATGACTTTGACTAGTTTAACAACAATTTTGTTTAAATATGTTTGAATAAACCTCATGTTTATGCTGTGTGGACAGATAAGAAAATTGGTGCCCTGCTGAAGCTCCCTTTAGAAGAAATAATTTGTATCAGTAAGGAAAACTGCTCCTGGGGCCCAGTGTGTGTGTGTGCAACTACGACTACTGTAGGTCCAACACTAAGCAGCACAAGATGTCCAATGCTAAGGGGCCTTCATGTTTGGGTTTCATGGATCATGTCTGTTAACATTACAATGCGTTTGCTGCAGCACACGGGTGAATTATGCAATAATAAGGCATAGGAACAGACACATTCTGGTGAGAGCCTCCAAAGCAAGCACTAAAGGGTAACATGGACTTGAGCTGCACAGTATCCTGAATAATTTTATTATTCCTAAAATGGATCTACTTACAATTCTGTATAAGATACCTTGTCATGGCACACATGTACTGTCACACAAATATTGTACACGTACAAAACACCATTCTCAGGAAGGCAATGGTCAGGTAACAGGAAGTGGTTTGCGATGGGAGGAGAAGTTGCTGCAAGCTGTTGTCAGCAGTTGTAAGTAGTGTGAGTCAGATCATGCACTATAACCTGCAGTTAGAAAGGCACCTGCTGTATTTCACTCCCGCATCCCTTCAAAAGGCTGCAGATAATCACATCACAAGAGCTCAGAGAGGATGGCTGTCTGAAAATCAATGGGGAACTTCCTGCCAGGTGGTTTCATCCCATTTATGATACATGACTACTGAATCTGTGGCAGAGGAATCTATCTCCATCTCTGAATATTATGTTTCAACTTCCCTTTTACATCAGTGAATAAAAAAAGCAGCAATCGGTGGTGTGACCGATGAAGTAACATGAGAAAACGTGGCGAGGAGAAAGGAAAAAAAAAACAAATTGAAGGATCCATGTGAATGGAAGTGAATGTGTGGATGAGAAGAAACAGAAAGTTTTGGAAAATAAAGAAGAAAATGTGACTTTAATTGCTTTTAGGTTTCATTTCAGCAAGCTGTATGTCAGGACTTCCACGCACACAAACACACTCACACTCGCATTCACACAGATAAACTGTCATGAGAATGAATATGCATTCAGAAAAGTTCATGTGCTGACACATGCGTCCAGTTTTATGCTGCCATGAATAATGATGACCCCTGTTTTTGTCCCCTCATATAAATCACCATATCAGCTGACTTCCCTTTTTTCAGGTGAGCAGCTGTCGGTGTGGGAACTTCCCATTCCTGGTCTTAGTACCTCATTTGGACTACAGCTCTCTAAGACACCATCTAAGACACTTCTTGAGTCATTTTTACATATTAAAATCAGTGAATATTTCCGAGGATGACCACATCCAACAAGCTGTCTCGTTGAATCTTTCCATCTCTGACGTCAGCAGCAGGAGTCTCATCCAGGATTCATACGCCTTGATTAAGATTTTAACCCAAACCCCCACCTCCAACCCCATAACTTAGATACAGTTAAGAGTATAAAGTACCATGCGTGATCCCCGTCATTGTCCGTTTAAGTAACCTCCCTTCTCCAGTCTCTGGAGCTCTGAGCACAGACTGCTGGGTAAGACATCTGAGTGACAGCCTGTGACTCTGCGAGCTTTTGATTAAGTTCTTGTCCTTCAGTGTTTATTGGGCTTTGGGTTTGGCGCCGCCGGGAGTTGGGTCGGGAGGAGGGCCGCCACCTTGGGCAAGTCTTTGAAAGCTGTGGAAGAGAAACAGGAGGGTTGTTAGTTCTTATGCAGGTCAACAAATGTAGGGTGTGTCCAAGTTTTATGACCATAATATTAAGCTCCAAACACTACACAATTGCGACAGAAGCTCAGAAAGTTCTACGAAGTTCCAAGGACACTTAATCTGAAATGTACCTCAGTTTTGACTTGAGTTCCACTGAATGAAATCAAACTGAAACTGTGTATGAGGGTTTATTTGAAATTTATTTTAGATCACACTGGGCCAGGTATTATATCTCAGTCTGCCCGATTACTAACTGAATGTTTGTTTTGATTCAAATTTGCAGATGCTGCTGCATCTTATTAGCACTACATTGTTCCTAAACTTCATCACTCAAATGTATGAGTAGTAAAAATATAGTGTAGGTATATGTATATAGAACAGTACAATAGTAAATAGAAACATAACCATTGGTTAGTCTACCTATCATACATGTTTCAAACAATACATTACCTTGTGAACTCTAATAGAGAGAACAGTTCAAACTTTATCACTATTCTACCTTTCACGATGAGACTGAGAATAAAACTTCATACCTACACATTTAATATGGGTATAAATCATCCTTTTAAAGTAAACTTTCATAAACTGTTCTCTTAGATAACTTGATTTAACTGCTTTATCAACTGTATAACTTCTCCCAGCTTCTGAATGTGTGCTTGTTTTTCACTTTGCAATGCAGTATTGTTGTTTGTACCAATGAGCTCTGACAAACCCATACACATTTAAACTCTCTCTCTCATTCTCTCTTAACCACACACAAAGTGTTGGAGAGACCCTTAACATGGGCTGAGCACTGACTGGCTCAGTCGCAAAACATCAGCTAACCTGCGTTGATGGCAACATTGTGCCAGAAGATGGCGCCATACTCACATGTCTTTGATGTTGTCAATGTGGGCCTGGATTTTTGCAATGTAGCCATCCACCTGCTCCTGTAAAATGCCATAAACACAGAAAAATATGTTTGTGGACATGGAAATAAGGACGAGTTAAAGTGGCAGTGTAAAAAGATAATTAAGAGAGTGGTTACCTGGCGTTGTCTGTAGAAAAGTGGCAGAGAAAAGACAGCGATCACACCTGGAGAGCAAAAAAGACAGGAGTAGAGAAATGAACATAGCACCCACTACAGCATGCTGATAGATTTCATATTTGCATATCCATTTCTTACCGATGATGAGCAGAGTAAGGCCATTGCACAGGTCACCCAGGTATGTCACAAGGTACATCAGAACCAGGAGCTAAGTAAGAGAAACAGAGGAACGGCAACAGTCAGTTTAACTCCAGATGCACTGCTCCATGTGTTTTTAGTTACATTTTTTCAAAAAGCAATCACTGTGGTATTGCAAAATTCCCTGCACCGTATTTCACAGTGAATATCTATCGCATGAGTCCACAAATGATCCAGACTGACATCATTTTCTCATCGATGAAGGAAAGACAGACCTCCGGCGACGAGACTTCCAATATGGGTTTCGGTGTTTCCCCTTATATCTCACAGTGTCACAGCTCTGGATATGGGATCCAGTGTTGCCCTGATATGGGACACCCCTGTCTCAGATGGAAAGAGAATCCAACTTATCCCGGGCGTCTCTGCGTACCTCCTCCTGTGTGTCATGTCACATACCGGCCAGGTCAGGGTTGAGGCTGGGAGGTCCTGGGGTTTAGGGGCTCAGTCAGCTCACCATTTATTGTAAATGTGTTAAGCCCGTCTGGTCACAAACTGCTGCAGTTAATTACTGAAAGGCCATCTTTATATTAGGGATGAACTGAGCTGTGTTTTTTTGCTGATGTGCAAGAATTTATATGGGCATTTCAGCTGATGATGACACTAATAATGAAACACCAGAGAAGTTTACCTGTTCATGTACTGTAAAAGTGATATCACAGTACAAGTAGAGTGACAAATTACTTCAAATAATACTAATAAAAGGTCATAATTAGTATTTTATCACGTTTATTTTCCTTGATTATGTACAAATCCTGTGAGATTTCTATTATTTGCCCCATCAAATGACAACTATTTCTATCACAAGACGAACAACTTTAAATACCATCAAAGTTACTACTGTGTATCTGTGTTATGACAAAACATTCATTCGGCATATGTTTTTGTCCAGTTTGGGGTGAAGTTTGCCTACTTCAACATGTGGATACGAGGAGCTGGAGATGGAATAGGCAAGACCGTGATTAATAGCCACCTCGCTTTACCACCTGAGCTCCCTCCACCATTGAATCATTCGGAACAATCTGCGTCATTGTAGGCTATTTCACAGCAACAACTTATGAAGCGGCTTCCAGGGAAATAACCTGAGGTCACTTAAACACTGTTTAAAACAAATACAAAGTAAAAGTGTAGAATGTACTTAGGCTGTGGCAACATATGCGTGTGATTCTGACAGATTTATTCAAGCTTGATAAACATTAACATAATGTTTTGGCTCTAGCGAGACAGGAATACCCAAAGGCTGCGGAACAAGCACGGAAGAGAAAAGCGAGGCAGACTGCCTCATTTTTATGCTGTTAGTACCAATTCAAATTAATCTGAAAGGATAGTTTCCGAAGGGACCGATTGCTTTCCACATGATTACCAAAAATATGTCACTGGGGCTGACAGTTGCCGTCAATGATATTGTTCTAATTTAGGAGCAGAGTCTTCAGCTCTGAACGAGCATAATGAGAGAGACAGTTGGCTGTCATCCCCAGTGATAGAGGAAGCCAGGATGACGAGCGGAGGAAGATGACAGATGATAAAGGAAAATGAAAGAACATAGAAATGGACTAATGTCTAGGTTAATGGGCGGGGGGTAGTTTGTGGACAGGGTGAAGCAAATCTTTGAGAACGGGTCATTAAGAGAGGAAACAGGAGACTGAAGACATGTGCACACACACACACACAGTAAGCAAGATATAGACTTATTTTTCTGGCTTGGCTCACCTTGAGGGATTCAAAGACATTTTGAACGAAAAAGAGCCCCTTCAGAGTGTCTACAGCAGACAGAGCCATGACGATAGCTTTCCGCATGTAGAGGTCAGCTTCCTCTCCACTGAAACTGATGTCCAGGTCCAAGTATGACCTGAGAAAGAAGACATGAGATTGATTAACTTTTGTGTGTTTGCATGTTGCATCGTCTTTTGACATCCTTCCTCTATTCCTAACCAAATCATGATGTTTAGTGACACAGTGATTCACGTGTTTGGCTGCAATCCTTCAAGCACAAATACATAAATGCACGTCAGTACCCAGAGGTCAAAGGGCACGAGCTTTTCAATTTGCTGGGTCATCAAAACGCAGAGTAACCAATAAATTCTGTATAACCATTCCACAGATTAACAACCTCCCCTGGAGACACTTGATATTTTAGATTTGGATGTAAGCACAGTAAACAATTGTTGAATTCTAAAATGCAGCAACTCTGCTTAACAAAAGGTTAAAATAAGAGGCTGGAGTGGAAATGCTTTTGGCTGAATGAACCCAGGCACTTGTTTAAGAAAACATTTATACACTGTGAGTGAATGGGGTGAATTCACAGCGGTGCGTTGTGTCATCTTTCTTTTCCTTATCTTATAAAAGCTGAGGGGAAAAAAAAAGAATGAAAAGGAGAAAAAAATGTCCACCATCCTTATGCATATTCAATAAAAGCCTCTTACTTGAAGGGGTGCTCTCCATCGCCCCAGCTGAGGATGTAGAGGACTTGGTAGTAGATGCGCACTGAGATGGTGAAGCACATAACAGCCAGGGAGACTGTGGAGATCACGGTGATGATGCTGAGCTGGAACAGGGACAGCAGGCCGACCACCAACCCTGTTAGCACCATGCCTGTTCGCTCGGTGTCCTTCCAGTAGATCAGGTCCATCACTGACAGGCGAAGAGACGGACAAGAAAGGTGAAGACAAGATGGTAAAGGGGGTGGGTGGTGGTGATGATGGATGAAAAAATAAGACAGTATAGAGTAGAGAGACCAGTGGGAAATGTACAGGTGGCTGTTCTGATGGTATAGACTAATAATCATAATTATTATTGTTTTTTTTTAGCAATTCACAGGCATTGAGGCAGTCCAGAAAAGACAGGAAGAATTGTATAAATTCCCCCCAAGTGGTGTGTAAAAAGCACAAACAGTCTGGTTTATGAGTTTTTTGATGAGGAGGTTTTCTATCCACACAGCTCTGACAGCACTGTGAGTTACTGCATCCTTCCTGGTTTCCACAGAGCAGCTGCAACGACATCACTCAGCCTCCAGCCCTTCCAAAATGTCTTTCGCATTTTGTGGGTGAACCAGGGGCAGGAAGAGTGACAGGAAGGTGCAGTAGCTCCGACGTGGGTATAGGAAAGGGGAGGGATGGCAGAGAAGTGGAAGAGGGGGAGCCATGAGTGGGATTTCCAGCCTCCAGCATGAGAGGACGCACGCAGCCGGACGCGTCAGGCTCCAGCTAAATTTAGCCCTCGGATGAAAGAGGGAGGCGAGTGGTCGAGCAGAATTTAAATGCAGCCTTTCACAGCACCTGCCCACAGACATCAGGCCGTCAGCGGGCCCTTTTCCACGCCCCGGCGGTGGCCCTGTCTGTCACCCGGCAACAGCTGCCCTGGAGACTAAGGCGTCCATAGAGCCATGCTTTACACAGAGAGCTGACAGCTTCACTGTATACAGGAAAAAATGTGATCCCTTTATTGAGCTTCACTGCATTTTTTTTTCTTTACACAACAAACTGAAGCCTCTATAAATGATGACATGCTGCATTACAACAAGTGTTGAACCACTTAAAACTGTAGTACACAGCTCACAATAAAAGCAGTGTTTCTGTGTATAGACGTAGGGTGTATGCTGTGTGTGTTGTGTGCATGGCTCTTTGTGCTCGTCATTCAGCGAAATGCAAAGCCTCAGCATTAGAATACGGGGAAGCCTCTTTGAAAAGAGTGCAATGACAGCAGGTAGGTTATTTATAAGCATCACCGCACACAATTAATACCCATGATGCCCCTGGAAACACACCTGTCCAAAGTGTTTGTTTGTGCTGCTGTCATTCTGGAAGAGCGTTACTCAGCACGTGGTGTCACTAATTTAATACAAATATAGAAACCAGTGCTGAAGAAATGAAAGCATCTAATCTATGGACAATGTCTTCGCCCAACAAAGGACACATGAACAATTCTATTATATTTAAAACATGGTACGCACTGTACTCTATTATAGAACTGTGCACACCCTGCATTTATCCTTTATGCAGTCGGGTGGAGCAACTATGCAACAGGAGTGCAGGAGAAAATGAGATTGTAGATCAACTACATTTTTAACAATTATATATCACCAAGCATATTGTAAGGCCTTGGAGTGTCTTTATTTTTAAGGAATAGTTCAAAATTTAGGGAAAAACTCTTGCTTGTAGAAAGTTAGATGGGAAGATTTACACCACTACAGCAAAGCAAAGTGTTGTAAAAAAGGAAAGAACATTTGGCTACTGACACATCTTAAGTTGATTAATCAACATATTGTATCCTGCTTGTTTAATCTGTTAAAAACTGAAAATAAGGTTGTGTTTCTTGGCTGGGTACAGTGGCTTCCTGGAGTCCTTATTTTATATTTTTTTCAGTAAACATGATAATATGTTAATTAGCTTATCTGTTCTAGTTGGTGGATTTTGTTACCTTCAGGCTAACTGTTTCTGGTTTTTATGCTGGGCTAAGATAATTGGCTGGTTGTTGGCTTCATTTTTAATGGACAGATATAAGAGTGGGATTAATTTCTCTTCTCAAGAAAGCTGAGAGCAAGAGAACAAGGCATTTTATCTTCAATGAAATCTGTACATGGCTGAGTATAATAAACATTTCAGCCATTAGGTGCCCTTTTGCCTTTTCAAACTGTTTGTCTTTTGATTGCCTGCTAAAACTTATATCAGCTAAATCTGTAGTACTCATGTCAACGTACTTCAAGAGTACTTAATATGTCAGCACATACACTGATACTGCTAATTGCCTCTAAGCAGGAAGCAATTATTACTCAGCTGCATCCACAAACTACAAAAATTTAACTGCTGCACCATTGCACTACTGTCTCACACACACACACGCGCACACACACACACACACACACACACAGACTTAATATATAAATGTATACATATTTATACCTGTAAACTGGAATTCAGTGTTTGTTTACCTTGTTATTTTTATTTTAGCATATAATGTGTATACACATTAAGAGGGGTGTAAAAACGAGTCAGATTCCTTATATGTGAACACATACCTGGCCAATAAAGCTGATTCTGATTCTGGTGATTCGTTATATAAATAAGCATTGACGGAGTGACTGCATGAATGAATATACCACTCAATTAATTAACCATGCAGCTAACTAACCAATAAGAACATAAATAACATGGCTCATTCACACTTTCTGTCAGCTCAGCCTGACAGCATTTCATTTCCACATCAACATCCATTTCATTTGACCCTGGTCGCGTCAACTTTATCGTCTATGTCCAGGAAGTTTCGTAGTACTGCGTGTACTGCATGTGAAACGTCTCCCCCCACGCGTGCCAGCACCTCAGCCTAAAGAGGAAACCCTGAAATGTGAAGGAGGCCAGCTGGCCAAGTTATTACACACTCCAACAACTATCTTTAAAAGGCATACCACAGCAGGGCAGTTAACTTATACTCATTTGAATTGCTGTTGCTAATTCAAATTAAGGCTACTGATACGAGTCCACCCTGCTACATCTGAACAGCTCATCAGCTGAAAGCCAAACGCTCCTCTAGCTGACAGAAGCTGGCGTCTTGAGAGACTCTGCTTGTGTAGTAATCTAAGAGAAGCGAGAAATCCGCTCAATTCTCACCTGCAGTCCCCTGATAGTCCAGCCTTCTCACCAGCACACTAAGTCACAAAGCTCAACAGTCCACTACTAAAGACTATAAATGGTTTCCACCCCTTCACACTTGAATCTAAAGTCGTCTCTCTTCTCACTGAAATCAAATATGGCCCTTTGCAGCGGCTGACTGTCAGCTCACAAACGTAAGCAAATACCTAAACATCATCTGCAAAGATTAACTGTTTCAAAAGGTCCTTTTTGTCATCCAAAGGTCTCACCTTTACTGGCCATTTTGGTTGCTGCTCCAGTGTTTCCCTTACACCCTCTGCCCCTCTCTCTGTCCCGCTGTGCTCCCCTCGCCCCTCTGAGCTGTTTTTGGCCACCCCCTGCTCGCTCAGCAGTCCAAAGGCCTGGCAGCCCAAAATAATCTTGTTCGCAGCACCGCCCACCACTCTTTAAGACTCCAAGAGCTTCACACATGAAGAGATGATTCGCGACACAATCGCATAATACTCTCCAAATCACTAGATACTGTCTTAAAGCAAAAGTTCATCCTGAAGAAGAATGAATTAATGTTTTTCTTTTGAACTCATATAAAGTTACAGAGAGCCGTGTTCACATGTGCCATGTAACACCTGAAAAAGGAGACCCGGGGTTTCTTTTCTGTTATGTAACCCTGCCAAACGCTCTGTGTCACCACTACTGATCATAAATAGATCAGTTTGACTTTTTGGGGATGAGTTCACTTTTTTCAGTAAAAGTACTTAATTGTAAAAGTGCAAACACAAACGTCAAATGGAGAACAAAGTAACAACCTGATAATCAGACAGAATTGCTGTTTTATTCCACTGTATCAATTATCTTTTTGAATTTCTGCAAAACTTGAGAATGCTGGTGGTGATTCAAGAATCGGGCAAACAAAGTAATGATTATTTTTTATCTCTAAGTAAGTCCGATTAACATACCTGATTTGTTTACTGGGACTTTGACACATACCATTACATACACACGTATGCAGTTAACTATTGAAACGTGTGCATGCAGTTTAAAACATCAATTCCAACAAGTAGAGTTTGGTGTCATTTAAAATGTTCACACACACCTGATGTCGGCCTTTGATATCTAACAGTCGTCCATACTCTGTGCTGGAGACACATTCCAGATGCCAAAAAAGCAATGGGGTTTGATATGCAGCCCCTAAAACAAGTAATAAAACCAGAGGAAATATGATGCTCCAATGGATGCGTGTGTGCTATTTATTCAGGACACCCTAAACTCTGTCATCAGTCTGACCACACATTCATCAACGGTCTGAGGGTACCCCCTCCACATCCACTAAAATAAGACTGAGCTCTACTCTGACTGAAAGTCCACTTAAAATGCCATCAAGCTGCGAGACAGGATGTTATCTCTTGCTTCACCCTTTCTTTGTCTCTCTCGCTCCTAAAGTGCCAACAAACCCACAAACCTGTATATAAAGAAACTGCACACACACACACCTGTCTGTCTTTCCCTGTGTGTGTGTGTGTGTGTGTGTGTGTGTGTGTGTGAAACTATGATACATTCTGACATCAGCAGTCATGGCGAGATCCAAAAAAAATCAGCCAATGCCAGGAATGCTTTCCCCACAATTAGCCCATCATTCCTGAATTCCCGAGAGAGGGTTACTATGGAGACACAATGAACAGCGAGGACTTCCGAAAGGGGGGGGGGGGTCGGTCAATCTTTGTCTGCCTGGTTGTGAAGGTGCATGCTGAAAGTGAAATCTGATATTTTCTTTATTTAAAGAATCAATTAACGAGCTGAGGGAAAGGGGCTTGCTTAGCACCAAGACAGAGATGGAAGGGAGATGGACAGCAGTCGGAAAAATTTTAACCAAAAGATACAGATGTGAATCTTTTACCTGCTATGTGGGTGCACACTGTCGGGTCCTCTGATAGGTTAAGAGCTGAAAACCAGTGATCGCTGACCAGCTGTTCCTGAGAGTTTAGACCGACGGCAGCTGGCATCGAGCCTCTGGGTCGCACAGATGTGAGCAGCTTCACCGAAATGGTTTCCCTGGTGATGGGGGACTCTGGCTCGGGGGTCGGTGAGGCTGCTGCTGGTAAATAGAGGATGATGTCACTGTTATGATGACATCACCACTGCCTTGCTGTACATGCTCAGTTTGAGCTCCAGCCACTGACTTAAGATATTAAATCACATTTTTAAAACCACAGTGGGCCACAAAATCTGAACTGCAACATTTGTGTTGAGTTTTCAGATTTAGGTCTCAGATATTTCTCACTTTTTACAACTTTTCTTACAGAACTCTTCATACTTATACGGTATATGATGCTATCCATAAGATGATCAATGATGCCTGTTGCAAGAGTGATAATTTAAGACCGGCTGATTTGGTATTACTGACCTTTGTTTTATTTTAATTTTTCTCTATTTTCATGAACTGGAATCATTTAGACTGGAAACCGATGATAAGATGTCTAAACAAATTCTTTCACCCTGAAGAGGCTGACAATAAATAGGCTGGCTCATGATACAGCTGAAAACACCCTGAAGTTATAGCTGAAAGGACTGTGCATAAATAAATGTATCACTTCACATCTAAATGAATGAATTAATGAAGTATAGACGGCAGAAAAAGGTCATGTTAAAATTTCTGCCTCTAAACCACATCACATCAGGTCAAAGACATTTAAAATAACCTCATGTCAGATTATATAACCAACTTCCGGGCATGTCATGGTTTTACACTCATGATTACAGACAGGAAGGTGGATTAAGGAAGAAAGCGAAAACTAGATTGTCAATCCTCATTACACGATTTAAATTTGAAAAGCTTTGTCTGAATAAACTAACCTGATGGCTGCTGGACATATACTATACATTTAAGCACAATCCTGCAACTATATAGCCCCTTTTTTCAAACTGAACCAGATTACTAGTTTTGGAAGGTATCTGACAAGACCACTATGTTTTATACTATGCTGACAGCCAGAACGAAGCCCAGTGCATTCATGCATTAAGTGTAAGTGGAGTTCATGTTGCTGTCTAAGGGAAGGAAAAAAACATAAATTGTCTGCTGTACGCTGCAGCTTACTTGAAATTTTGTGTTAGGGTTAGTTATGTATTATGTGTTTGTTTTGGGGGATCAGGCACCTGTTAGTCTTCCACTACGAAATAAAACAAGTTCTCCTTCTGTTTCTCACCCTGAAGTGTCTGTGAGGGGCTGTGATGCTGGGAAGACGGGGATGGAGAGGGAGGCTGGACAGTCTGGGTCTGAGCGCTGGGTGTCTCCTCGCTTTGGATTCCTGCGTCTCTCCCCTGACTTTCTTGAGAGTCGAGAATTTGGGGAGAGGGCTGCATTGTAATAGTGTCACTCTGTCTGTACTGCTCCCTCCTCACCGCTGCTCTCTCCTCAGCCCTCTCCTGCTCCCTCCTCTGCGACGCTTCCTCTTCCTCCTCTCGATTGAGGAAGGCTTGAGGGTCCCAGTCCACGTCGGGGGAGTCCAACAGTGTTTCCAGGGTGTCCGTGCGGACCAGAGGGGTGCGACTTCCCCTTGATCCGCCCCTGCGTCGGTCACGGAGGTGTCGGCCCACCGCTTCGGCCTCGGCGATGGCGATGTAAGAGAAAGTCAGCTCGAAGGAGTTCTGACGCGGCGTGCCCCAGATGGACGGGGATGAGGCCAGTCCCTCGTCATCATCTGGGCCTCCATCGCCCCCCTCGTCATCGTCGGACCATTCCCTGGCTGTCTGCAGCTCACACATCTCGGACTCCTCATTTCCGCCTAAACAGACACAAAAACAAAGAAATGTGTACACCGGAACAGACACAGAGACTCTACAGAAAGAGGGAAAACAGTAAACACTAAATTTACAGCACTAATAGAAAACGCTGCCGGCAGTGTGTAAATAACTTCAGTGTCATACAATGAGAGTGATTTTGCTTTTGATAACTAGATATGTCACATGAAAGCAGCCAGGTGTTTCATTTGAAGCCTGGAAGAAAAAAGTGCATCATCTAAAGTGAATGAAACCCTCTTTGATACGTGCATAAACATGTCTCCTTCCAGAACGTAGCTCTGATCAAAATATACTCTCGTGTTGAGCCGTGGATCTCCAGTTCTAGTGTTTTTCAGTAGTTTTAGAGGTGAAAGATGCGCTCTGATGTGTTCTTCTAATGTTAAGTTCAAAAGAGAGGCTTTGGGAAGCAGGGATCTCTTGTTTTTATAAGTGCTGTGTGATGGGATTTCTCAGTGGAACGGACGGCAAAGTGTTACCGCTTCGTACCATCGGTGCAGGGAGGCGTTGAGTCTGGAGTGGACGCCACGGAGCCATATTCCTCTGGAAGAAAACAGTCAACACTTAGTATAAGTCTACTAGCAAGTATCCTGCATTTATCTTAATATTGCGCCTGTCAAAACATTCATCGTTGTTGCACCAATATTAAATGATTAATAGCAGAAAAGCCCCAACAAACACTGCAGTACATTATTATGAGTCATCAGTGAGCTTTGCTTTCTGTGTTTGTAGAAGTCAAAGATACACTTCTTAACTGTTTCACATTGAAATACTGGTACTAGATTATCTAGTACAGCCTCTATACAAAATAGCAATTGCGTGCTGATAAACATAATACCATGTGCACATCACACTCACACTACAGGAACATGATGATTTCAGTTCCACACTGTAGGTCAGTGAATATGGACTCATGTCCTTACAGAGCTAAACGAGCAGCAGTGAAGGCCTTCACTACATGAGATAGCCAGCTTGACATTAGCCAATAAATCAGCCCAGATGGCGCAAAGGAGGCAGTATATTCTCTCCTGGAAATGTGTAAACACATGCAAATAATCCAAAACCACTTTAATCCAACTGTAGAGGATGTCTGTGATTAAAACATGACAAAATTAGCTCAAATAAAACTCAGATATGAAAGCACAACAGAGGCTTTTTAGGGAGAAATAACTGCAGAGCCTTCTTGTCCACAAACACATAAACATCTGCAAATGAATGGGCTGCAACAACAACAACAACGGAGAAGGTCTCTCTCTGCACCGCATCCAGCCAGTCAGCCATGTGTTTATCAAAAGGCAGGAGCAGGAGAGGAGGAATGGAGAGTAGGCAGGAAGGGGAGGGAGGGCAGGAGAGGCTGAGCTAACACGTCTGATGCTCACAGCAGTTTGCGGGAGGAGATGCTGAGCTGGAAATATGCACACGTATGATGATGGCACAGTGAGATAAACCCACGCAGACCTGCAGGGACACACGGGTGGAAAGAGCAGAACAAAAGCAGACTCACGGCAGTGGGAGAATCCTAAAACCTGGCCCATACTCCATCAAGGCATCGCTGGGCCCATCCAGTCTGGAAGCCCGCCCCCCTCCTCCTCTGCTGCCGGCTCTCGTGTCCTGTGGATATACTCTCTCTCTTCCTCCTCCTCCTCCTCCCTCTGTTTCTTGGTCGTCTGCTGAGCAGCTTCCTCGCTCTCCTGCCTCCTGTTCTGTCACTCAGCAGCCCCGCCCTGCCTGCCTCACTCCACCATCCTCACCCCCATCTCCTCTGGCATCGCTATGACTGCAGCGGTGGCAAGCGTGCGCTCCGGCAAAGGGGTGGAAGCATGAGTGGGTGGGGGGGGGGGGGGGGGGGGGGGGGGGGGGGGGGGGGGGGGGGGGGGGGGGGGGGGGGGGGGGGGGGG
>JBAJHX010000049.1:11348736-11387669 GCA_037176925.1 Amniataba percoides | reverse complement strand
TGGGGTTGAGACGGGGGCTTTTCCGATTTTCCACCATCCTCACCCCCACCTCCTTTGGCATTGCGGGGACGGAAGGGGGGGAAAGGGTGAGTTCCGGAAAAGGGGGGGAAGAGGGGGGGGGTCCCCCCCCCCCCCCCCCCGTGTCTGTCTGTGAGCCTGCTGTTTTCTCCCATTCATAGATAATCTGTCTCTCTCTTCCTCGTCATGTGATTTCATCTCGGGATCCTATAGGGGCAGGCTGTGAGAGAGGGAGTAATAAGTCATTAATAATGTATAACATGAGCATGTACAAAACGCACACAGAGGAGGATGCATGAGAAGGTGGGCTGAGGATCCAGTCAGGTTCATCTCTTACCAGCATGTGAGGTTTAGCAGCTTTAATGTATTATGTATATCACAAATAAAAAAAAAAAAAGAGAGTTTCACAAATTGCAACTTTAAAAACAAACCACACCTAAATGAATCATAAAAGCTAGAGCATTAATGAAATACAGACTCAGTTAACAGCTTTTTGTCTAATGACAGGTGAGGCCTGTGCAACAGTGAAAAGTAGGGGGCAGCAGAGTGCAGCTGTAACTGAAGCAGAAGAAGGAGCTGCAAGCTGAGGAAATCATGCAAGGCCTCTTTGAATGTATATACTGCATAACAACAAACACAGCACGGGACATTTAAAGCAAGATGAGTAGCTTTTACGAGACTAAATAAAATATTATTTCTGATAACTATTAATGAAAACTCTTACTGTGAATCCTTTGCTCAGTCCAGTTCATAGCTGAAGTCTTCTTGCTTGGTATGACTAGGAGCTTTGGTGTGGATATTAGCTCTTTTTGTAAAACCCTTTAGGTACCTGACAAAAAAATAGAGAGTTAAAACATAAATAAGAAATTTTAAAAGAGTCAAATGATGCAAAGAGAAATAAACAGAGAGTATGAAAGAGGATGGTCTAAGTCAGTGGAAGGCAAATATCATTTCAAAGCTGGTGTCTACATGAAGAGGGTCGGGCCATTTGAACAAAAATGAAGTCTAATAATCTTAGACGAAATAAGATAAGATAGGAAGGTAAATAAAACATTGGGCCTGTTTGACCACAGCAAAGTGGTCCACAGTACTTTACTTTGATCCTAAATGAAGCAGGTCACTGTTTATTATTTAGATAACTAATTAATGCCCTCTAAGTGGTCAAACTTACCGTGTATGTTCCCTCAATGAAGAACAAAGTTTTTTTAACTTAATTTTAAGATGCTTAGAGTTGGAGAAGGTCTTACATGTTGTGGATGTTTGGATGTTTGTTTAATAACTAAACTTTGCTTTAGTTTAGTAATGACTAACAGATTGCTATCAAATGACTTGAAAGTTTCTATTATGACCGACAGTATTTTAATGACGTGTCAGAGATGGCATACCCACAGCAATAAATCAGCCAGCAAGGGAGGAATGACTGTGCATGACTGGCTCTGCTATATTCACTGACTGGTGGTATAAACAACTTAAATATTACACTGAATCAAAACCGCCACAGGCCAATCAACTTCCTATGTCATCCAGTCTTAATCGGATAAATAAAGGTAAACAAACCCGCGTCACCTGAAATACTGCCAGCAGAGGCCAACATTAGCAGATAAATGGTTTAGCCCTGCTTATGGCTGGACAAAAATATATAAGTATCACACATATAGTTCTTAACACCTCAACGGTAAACCACATGTAAACCAGGTCAGCTCCAAATAAACATCAAGTAATGAGATTTAGACACACAGCTGTCATGGAGAGATAACACAGAATCAGCAGGTCACATACCGGAAAAGGTGGCGTTTGAGTGTGTGTGGGCCAACATAAAACACAAAGTTAGAGAGATTATTAGTCAACTGCAATGTCATTTTTATTATTTCTTTGCAGAGTTTTGCTCCATTCTAACTTGTTTTTCTATCTATTTTGCTCCTTTTAAATTGTATTTATATGTTTTTTCAATACTGACTTCATTACTGTTAGTTTATGACAAAAACTAATATTTTCTCAAAGTTTGGAGTGTTTTTTTCATCCTAAACAGAGTACACAGTGCCAGAAAAAAATGAAAACATCACTGTGGATGCCAACATGATACTACAATGCACAAAGCGTGAAAACACTGATAATGCAACTAACAAAACAATCTCACCTCAGGGTCCATTCAGTAGCTGTAACCCTCACCCTGGAGTGTTTAATCATATCACT
The DNA here is from genome assembly GCA_037176925.1 of Amniataba percoides. Lineage (NCBI taxonomy): Eukaryota > Metazoa > Chordata > Actinopteri > Centrarchiformes > Terapontidae > Amniataba > Amniataba percoides. Next base: position 11,385,458 of record JBAJHX010000049.1, on the reverse strand, counting down.
GATGCTTGTCAGGAGTCTCCAGGGTCTGTATCATGAAGCAAGCTCAGCTTAAAGATAACACAGTGATGAAGCAAAAAGTCATAGCAGCAAAAGGTGATATTCAGTGAGGTGAAATATTTGCAGTGCAATGCAGCAGCAGCAGTAATATCCAAAAAAATACATCTAAGGTTATAAATGAGTGTTGTTGAACATTCGAATTCTAATTTACAGAGTTAATTATCAGTGTGCATATTTACTATGTGGTTATAATCTGTAGGTCAGCACCTCTGTCCACGTCAGGATCCTGTACGAATGATGATTTCATCTTTCAAGTATTGCTCTGGAGCAGGTTAGCCGCACAGCACTGGTTACCATGGTAATCTAGTCTGATTAAAAGTAAGCAAGCTTTACGGCACAGGAAAACCTCAGTTAACCCTCAGTGATAAAGGACCCGGGGCGGTTGGGTGGTTTCAGTCATTTAAGGACTTCTTGTCCATACTGACAAACTGCTGCTTCTCATCAACCTCCTGAGACCTGAGCTTTTTTTTTTTTTTTTTTTTGTGCATTTTTTATTTATCCTAGCTATTTGTATCATTAGAAGCTAACAAGTATAATACATAAACTTTGTCTTGTCCTTGAATGCAGATGCAGGGTCTCAGGAGATAAAGTCCATAAAATGTGATCGAAAACTCCAGAACAGTTATCAAAACAGAAGATGACTGTTTTTGTTGGGCAAGAATGTTGAAACTCAATCCTTGATGCATATTTTAGCAAAATACTCCCATTAACCTCTGCAGCAATATCAGATAGTCTGATGTCTACACAATAGAAACAAGTGTGCCAAATTGGAGAAAAAAAAAAGACAAAATGGAGAATGAAGAATCACAGAGGGATTTGGATTAAAAATTTCTTGCATCAGGCATGAAATTCCCACACAGACGTGCAAGACTCATTATGGGATCCCTCTGTGTTGTGTAAAATACCATGCTCATAATCCACACATGTGCGCCTTGAAGGCCAGGTGATTATCCAGCAGTGGGGGCAGAGCAGAGGGATAAATACACAGAAATAGACCGACCAATAGAAGCGCATGTCTGACACGGGACAGGTAAACAGGAGAAGAAGGAAGACAGAAACAGAAAAAGACAGAGAGAGGAAGACACTTTAAGGGTTTACTGTCCAATAAGAAGGACTAAAGGAGGCAAATATGGCCCTGATCATTTTTAACAGGAAACCATCTCAGTTTTTCATTTAACAGGATAATTCTCGTTTGGAGTCACTTTCTGTTTACCTGCTCTCTGGGCCACAGCTTAACTGTTGCGCTGGACCTGCTGCGGAAAACTCAGGGGCGGAGGAGGGGCACCAGGAGGAGACGTGCTGCTGCCAGGTCGAGCAGGAAGCTTGAACTCAGGCTCCGCGGGGTGATGAGGACGGCCAGGCGCGCAAGCAATGTGGAGGTGCCCTCCTTCCTCCGCCAGCTGGTCAAAGAGACGGAGAAGATGGTCACTTTCTTCTTCAAAGGGGGGCCCAGGGAGACGGGGCCAGGGGAGGAGGACAGTTTTGATGAGGACAACTCCATCCCGAGCCCGTACCTGGAGCGTCCCATCTTGGAGAAGTACGTGTCAGAGGGGGGTTCTCAGTCCGGGATAAACTATGCTGTGGCGAGCATGCAGGGCTGGAGGGCTCAGATGGAGGATGCCCACACCTGCATGCCCCAGCTCAGAGGAGAGCTGACAGAGTGGGGGTACTTTGCTGTTTTTGATGGACATGCAGGCAGCACGGTGGCACAGTACTGCTCCAGAAACCTGCTGGATCACATCCTGGCAACAGGTACAAAACAATTAGTGACTAATTAGATGAGTCTAACTATACAAGATGGTTAAAATCTGTTCTGTAGCAATGAATGTGTTTTTTAGGTTTTTAAAAGGACATGATTGTTGTTCATAAAGAATAAAACAAACAACAATAACCTTAACTCACTTTGGACCACAGGATCTGCCAAATATGTATTATAATATCATATTAGGAAAACAAAGTCCATAAAGCAGATTACTAAAGCCAAAAAATGCAGGTAGATGAGGTACAATGGAAAATCTATCATGCCAGAGTGCATCACCTAGAGCTGATAAAAAAGCACACAAGGTGCACTGGTGGCAGTTGAGCATGCAGCCATGTATGTGGATGCACTCACATCCTCACTGCAACGGCCCCAGAATCAATTCTGGTGCATGCTCAAATTTGCTGCATGTCTTTTTCTCTCTCTCTCCAACGGTCCTATCAAATAAAAGAAAAAAAAAAAACACATTTAGCTACATTTAAAAATGTTCTGGAGCAAAACAAGACTTTTTTTATTGTTTGAAATAATTTTAGTCTGTAACTCTTGTTAGTGCCACATATCATGACCAGAACACTTGAAAGACACTTGAGGCTCCCTTTATCAAATGACTATTGCACAGTGCCACAGTGTTTCTCCACAACACGGATGAAGTCTTAGTAATCTGACCTTCTAGTATACAGTTAAATGTGGGAGCCAGGTATTTCACAAACACAAGGCATAGCCCAGTTTTTATGGCACCTGGTTTGCTGTATCTGGGCCAAAACAACATGGCAGTGCCAGAAACTTTGCATCATAAGTGTGAACCCCTCTTAGACCAACATGTTTCTCCCTCTTTTCACCACAGGTGGGGTGAAAGCTAATGAGGACCACGAGCAGGTGAAGGAGGGGATCCGTGAAGGCTTTCTGGACATTGATCGCCACATGCACAAACTGGCTCGCCAGGACAACTGGGACCGCAGTGGTTCCACTGCAGCAGCGGTCATGATTTCACCACGCTACACTTATTTTATCAACTGCGGCGACTCCCGCACCCTGCTCTGCCATAACGGCCAGGTGGTCTTCTACACAGAAGACCACAAGCCGTTCAACCCCAGAGAAAAGGAGCGCATCCAGAACGCTGGAGGCTCTGTGACCCTGCAGAGAGTGAACGGCTCGCTGGCCGTTTCCAGAGCCCTCGGGGACTTTGACTTCAAGGAGGTGGACTGGAGGCCACAGACGGAGCAGCTGGTGTCACCGGAGCCAGAGGTGTATGAGCTGGAGAGGATGCCTGATGATGAGTTCCTGATTCTGGCGTGTGACGGTGTGTGGGATGCCATCGGTAACGAGGAACTGTGCGCCTTTGTGCGCAGCCGTATGCAGGTGTGCGATGACCTGAGAGAGATTTGCACCCAGGTCATTGACCTCTGTCTCTACAAGGTGAGACATCAAAACCATAATGATATACAAAAGAGCAGCATGAAACAATAAGAATGAAGAAGATTGAGTATGATTATGATATTGATACTGATTTTGTGTGGTGAATGACTGAATGGGAATGAACCTCTCAGCTCTAAAACGTTGCACCAAGAGGGATCACTGAAATACTGCGTTTACTTAACATAAACACTGATGAATTGATCAGTTTTCAACAAACTTCCCCATATTTACATTTAGTACAAAACATTATGAGGAAAAACTAAAGGAGGAGCTACTTAAAGGACTTAATATTGTTTTGTTTTTACTTTTTTCAAGGTCAAGAATTACCTATCAAATTTGAATGTGAATAATAGCTCTATCACAGTTTGCTCTAGGAGAATTAATATAATACAGCGGGTACAAAAACTTCCCTACAGTGCATACAGTAACACATCCTGAACTGATAAAAGTTGGGAAGTGCCCTGCACTTCTTTTGTGGAAATATTCTGATCTAACATTTATTTAACACACAGGACAGATTCTCTGTTAAAATCCTGATATTTAAGCGTGGGTCTCATTCAAGGTTACTCGCAAAACTGTCATGGAAATTCATCTAGTTAATTACACATCACCCATGAAGATGTAGCACTATCGGCTTAAACCCCTACACATTTATCCACACTTACTTACAGCTCACTGGGTTTTCTTTAATGCACCATGCTACAGCAGGTGGATTGATGAATGGGAGGTTTTACATTACAGGAGGGGGTGGGAGGTGGTAGTGGTTGTGGGCAGGTGTACACTGTGTGCAGTGTCTCTATGAGGAGGACTTACACTGACATTACGTAAAGAGATTCCACCACGCAGGTTGTCTTAATGCTTGTTGGTGACCTGCAGCCTGCTCACTGACGAGCCTTGAGCCCGCCCTATAAATAGCTGTATTAAGGCATCCCAGGACATGGGATAGGAGGAGAGAAATGCTACACATGTCTCGGATTAAGACCGAATGTGAGTCTGTTGACGGGGGCTAAGCGTTGCTGCTCGATCCACACAGGCTCAGAGGCTTTAGCCTGGCTGGGATGGGCTGCTATTTATTTCACCTAAAAAGGCTTACATGTTACATGTTCCAGCACACTGAGCCTCACTGATTGCATCTCTGATGTCATAACCAACAGGCTGATACTTGTAAAACTGAAATGTCCTGCAGTGTCCTCGCAGGGTGGACTGGCCGTTATCAGCATTTGAAGCCAATGCTGATAACGGTATTTAGGAGATTAAAAAGTCCAATAATCAGCTGAACGCAAACACACAGCATAAACAAACACGGTTTTAACAGATCACTGCCAAACTTTTGCTGAAGTATTATTGGTGAAATTGCTACTATGCAGGAAAAAGGGTTCATGCTAGAGTTATATTATAATTACTGACTTAACATTCATGCAGCAGTCTAATGTAATTCCTGGTTGAAGTGGAGAACACATTACATAAACTGCATAATGAGTAGTTTATATGCTCATTATGTTTTTTGTCTTAATTTTGCAGAGTAACCAGCAACTATCCATCAATCCATCTGTACAATAAATGTAATGAAGTAAAAAGTACAATATTTCCCTCTAAAACACGGCAGAGTAAAAGCACAAAGCAGCATAAAAGGACCTCAACATGTAAATGTCAACTTGGACACAAACTGCAGAGCTTCTCTGATGACTCTGTCTCCCTCTGCAGGGCAGCTTGGATAACATCAGCATCATCATCGTCTGCTTCCCCGGCGCCCCCCAAGTGTCACAAGAGGCACTGCAGCAGGAGGCGGAGCTGGAGCAACAGATTGACATGAAAGTGGGAGGTGATTCAGAGTATTCAAACAAAACAAAACACCTCAGACTGCTGTTAGCTGCCCACTTTATAAAAGCATTGTCTTCGCTTCCTTGTCACAGAAATTATCCAGATGATGAGGTCCAGAGACGAGGACCCCGACCTTTTGTATGTGATCAAATTCCTGGCCGCGGAGGAGATGCCAGGCCTTCCACCGGGAGGCGGCATCACCAGCAAGTGAGTCTGAGCAATCAGCCGAGAAATCCTGAGCAACTGGGGAATCGTAACAGAAATCCTTGTGACACAACACCACCGTCTCTCTCTTTGCAGGCGAGACTGTATCATCTCCGCATATCAGAAACACATCATGACGATCAGATCTCAGGAGCCAATGGTAAGATGCGTTAGATCTGGGTGTCATTAGACAAAGAAAATAGTGCCAACTAAAATAACAATGATACACCCTTAATTAAGGCTGCAAAAAGTGATTATTTTCATTATTAACTGATTTGTTGATTACTTTTTTAATTAACTGATCAACCATAGACCAATTACAGACTAAAAAGAAATTATTTAATTTCTTGTAGTCAAGCAATTACATCTTTGCAAAAATAATTAAATAACGCTATTAATCAGCTCACAGTAAATAATTGCTAACTGTGACCTATGAAAAATCAAACTAATAACATGCCTCATTTGTAGAACAGTGTAAAGTGCTCTGACTTTTGATTTTCAAAGGACAAAAAGTTACTTGCTGCTCTTTGTGACTGCAGGCCTGGAAAATAAATTCTTGCTTTGTAGCGTTTGTAACTTTACTCTTTTACTGTTTCAGGACATTGAAGGATCTGAGGAGGACTCAAACTAAAGCAGTTACTGTGGAAATGGAGTCATCACCAGCTTTATCCTCACCATGGACGATTAAATGAGACACTTTACATTTTAGATGAGCGCAAAACAACGAATCTCTGTGTAATGAATTCTCTTTAAGCATTAAAATTAAATTCAAATCAAATTCCCACTGTGTCCCTTTGCTTTTTGAAACACTGGCACTGATTTGTTACAGACAGGGAGCATTTAAAAATATCTAATCATCCTTGGGAGACACTGATCATCGTATGACAGAGACGCGAAAACAAAAACGAACAGTATTGCACTGAAGAACAAAAGAACCTGGATGTGATTCATGTGCTTCATACATGTGGGCCACATGTGAATTAGAGAGTGTCATGAGGGAATGTAATATGTCTTAGTGCATAATTAGTTTGCACAGTGCTGTCAGATAGCAAAGGTGACACAGATCGCAGTGGGCGGGGGCGGGGGGCGGGGGGGCGGGGGGGGGGGGGGTGAAAAAGAGAAAGAGATGTTTCCAGGAATTAGCACACAACAACTCACTAAACACGGACCCCCAACAGCACTTTAGAGAAAGTGTGTCATGTGTCATGTCATGGTGTCATTAAAAAGTCCTTCTCCTGCAGGGAACAGGTTTGTATAGAAGGACTGAGCTCACTGAAACATGGCTGGGTTAATAAACACAAGATGATTGTCCAAATAACAGTCCAATTCACAACAGTATTTAATTATTAGACAATATATAAGAGGAAGATTCTCACATTTCATACTGAAACCAGAAATCTTTGAGTTAAAAAACTACTCAAAGACTAACTGATCATCGTAATAGTTGCTCATTCATTTTCTGGGAACTATTTCAGCGAGTTGATTTCTTGTTTTCCAGTGCACACAAAAAGATACAAATGTGAAATATAACAGAGGACACGGACTGAAATCCATCTAGAACGTAAAGTAAAAATCCTCTTAAACCACTTCACTGTTCCTCGAGCAGCTTTCCACAGTATCACCTCTTTAGGGGCTCTCTCCGGCAGTCATGGGTTCTTCAGAATGTGTTGCGATGGTGTGGGGAGGCTCAGCACCTCTGTATTAATTGCCTGAGCGGAGCTTTTATTGGACAGAGTCCTTCTCACCTCCTCACTCCTCACAAGTCAGATCGCTCAAATATTCAACTCAGGACCGCACTGCTGAGCTGGGAACGCTCGTGGACGTCGATAAAGAGGAAGAGAAGAGGCGGAAAAAGAAGAAAAGGACCCGAAGGGAAAGCGAGAAACCTCATACAAAAAATGTGAGTCATAACTGTGACTGTGTTCGGGGGTTTTTTGATAAACAACTGGGGACAAAGTGGTCAGCGTTGCCTCACAGTAGGACAGTTTTGGGTTTGAACCTGACCCGACCAGCTGGAGTTTTTCTGAGTCGGGTCTGTCTGTTTCCTCGGGGCGCTTCAGTTTCCTCCCACAGTCCAAAGACGTACTGTTGAACTAAGCAGCTGTTTACAGCCTGATGGCCACCAGAGGCCCACAAACCAGCAACCTGCTGTCAGGTTAACCTGCTAAACATCAACATTATATAGAAACTAACACAATTATCACTGGAATTTATCCTTATTATGATGGGACTTCAGTGGGTTTATGACCCTAATGCCTTTTAAACTGTCTCAATCTAAACTTTAACCTTATTGGAGGAAAATGCCTCACCGATATTAAAAACCTCTTTTCACACAGTCGTCATCGTCATGACAGCTGGTAGTGCACAGATGTCACCCAAACTTTTAACAAAATAGATCAAATATGAGGAGAGTGACTAAGGATCAGCCAGACAAACGTGATCAAATGGATCACGTCTTTGTGCAAACACAAGAAATATGAAAGCAGATATGCAAATCTTATATATAAGCATTCTACAGTGTCATATGAAGTAAAGGAAGGGCTTCATTTGTTGTCATTAAATATTCAATTTACTATATCATATTTTAGAATTATTACAAATACTATCTATTTGTGTGTGTTCTGCTCTGGGATGCAAACATGCTTGGACTGGCTCTTTGGAGTATTAAAAAATGCCTGTGTGTGTAACAGCATTTTCCCTTTGACAGACTCTCAATGTCAGAACAGCCCATGTTGTGTGAAAAATGCAGTTTGTCTGACACGAATTAAATCACATCAGATTTGGCACTAACACACTGTAACTCTGGAAGACGGCCATTTAACTCAGACTGCTGCATTACTATTTAAATTTACTGAATTTAGAAAATTCACTCACTCAATCACACCATCCTCCTCCATCACCAACACTGAAATCTCTTTGCAGCATTTTTCAGGGAACATGTGTGTGTGTGTGTGTGTGTGGGTGGGGGGGTGCAAGCCTGATGTCAAAAGATGAAAATGTGTCCACGGTGCACAGTCTTGATTTTATGAGACTTTCCACACACTAAAACAGGGTAAGGTTTTTTTTTCTTCCCTGTCTGAGATCAAATCTAACTTGGAGCCTCAACTTTAGGCCTTCAGCAGCAGTAACCAATCAGATGTGTCAGATCAGAGCACCTTAATTGAACCAACTCAAACCCACCTGTAAGTGCCCCCCGTCTGTTTCTCTGTCTGTCTGCAGCCGGGCGCCATGCCTCTGAACGCGGGGCACGCCGGGTACGGCAGCGTGGCCTCGGAGTCGGCCGCGCTGCTGCTGCCGGATCCGGATCCGGAGGAGGAGGAGCAGCGCTGGGGGCCTCTAAGCAGGGAGCAGCTGGAGGCGGCCGCGGGGGGGCCGGGCTGGAGGAGGGTGCGCTGCTACCTGGTGCTGCTCTTCTGGCTGGGCTGGGTCGCCATGCTCGCCACCGCCGTGGTCATCGTGGCGCTGAGCCCGCGGCCCGCAGCCACGCCGCTCCGCTGGTGGCAGAAGTCGCTTTTCTACCGGCTGCAGCCCGAGATGGTGCTGGAGCGGCAGGCCGAGGGGTCAGAGGGCATCAACGGTGAGGACACAAAAAAAGGGTCGCATGGTGGATGATTCATCTGTGCAAAAGTTGTAGAGGATTGTGGATTTAATGATAGAAACTTTCTGTGGTGACCATGATGTTCTATATAATAGAATAAACAGTCCCAGATTTGGTTTAATTTAAGAATATAGAGCTTGAAACGGAGGGTTTTGAAGGTAGATGTTTAATTCAGGTTGTCTTAAAGACAATGCTTCAAGCTCATGTCATAAAGTCAACCTTACTACCATGTCAGTAAACTACTGTGGCTTTTTAGTTGAAGATATTCCCGAACAGATTTTCAAATAAATTTACTGAAACTGATGAAAGAACATGCTGTGAGCGTTCCTGGAGGTTGTTTATCTCTGGAGATCTTCCAGTGAAGACCAGGTGGCTGATATTAATCACAGACTTCTGTTCGCCCTCCGTGGGTCATTCACTCTGAACACAACAAAACATTTGACCTGTGACCTGCTCACTGATTACTGTTATAATACCTGTCTGAGGCCGAGGTTTGTCATACTTCACATGAAAGAGTTGCGTGTGGGTTTTTGGTCAGCACAGCAAATCGCTTCTCATCTGCTCACTCGCTCAATGTGCTGACTCAGTGCTGCAGATAAGGAACCTGAAAAGTCCAGAATGCCTCATAATATCTGTTGCATACAACATGAGGCACGCTAAGCAAAGTACTAGATACTCTATACACTAAATATCACTGGTAACTTTAAAAAAAAAGAAAAAGTTTAACAGGATGACATTTATCAAATGTTTCTAACTCAGTCACATACATCTGTCTCAAGCGCTGTGTGAGCAGCTTCCCTACTTCAGGTCTCTGGGTATAGGAGCCCTGATCCTGGAGGGTCTGTTTGATAAGGAGGCGTCTCCTATAAACCTGACTGTGACTCGGGAAAGGTTTGGGACTTTGGCTCAGATTCAGCATCTGCTTGCCGAGAGCAGCAAAGCAGGTGAGTCAAGGACTTTTTTATCGAACAGCTGTAGATTTGAGGCTTTCTCCTGCATCATTTGATGATTAATGAGATTCTTCCGTTGGCCCTGCAGATCTCAAAGTGGTGTTGGACTTCTGTGAACTGGATCTGTCGGGACCGCAGGATGTGGAAGGTCACACGGAGCCATCAAAGCTCTCGGCTGCAGTACGTTCAAATGCATAGTTTGTCATCATTCTCCTGAAAATGTTAAGTGATTTCGGGTTTCTTAAAACAACACTTTTGTCCACAGCATGCTCTCCGGTTCTGGTTGGAGCAGGGTGTGGCGGGCTTCGCCATCTGCGACACAGATGCAGCGTATTCAGAAAAGGTAAAAACAGCGCTTTTGGTCGTGTTTTTGTGTTTCGTTGTACAACCTCGCTTCCAATGATGTTTTCACATTTCAGACCCTGCTGGAGTGGAGAAGTGTCTTCACAGAATTCGGCAGTCAGGAGGAGGAAAGGTATCGTGATACATGCAGATGGATGTTTTTCATGATAAAATGAAGCTCCAGGGTTGCATGGATGTGTGCGTGTCACGTTTAACTCTTTCTATAACAAAAATCTGTTTACAGTCACATGTTGGGGACTTATATAGTTAATAGTTTAATACTTAATTGGTTTAAAGTTGAAGTTGGGTTGATATTGGGGCAATGGTTAACTTTAGGGTCAGGCAAATAGCAATTATGGTTAGAGTAAGGTTCCAGGAAATTATTGTAATGTCCTTTGAAGTGATGGAAACTTGTGTGTTACGTGTGTACATGCACATGTCGCTTCAGGATTGTGGTGGTAAAACAGACCAGAGATGTTCTGTCTCCTCTTGACAACTCTACGCTGGTGGATGTGGTTATGAGGTCAATTCTGCCTCCTTCACATCACCTCCTGTCTGCCAAGGAAGTGGCTGATGCTATAGAGACTCGCCTGACAAGAGACGAAGACTTGTGGTCCAGCTGGACAGTAAGACATGCAAATTACCACATGCATGGCTAAGAATTTCAAAAACAAACAAATACTGAGCAAACTTTTGTGGTGGTATAGTTTTGTATCAACATCTTTAAAGGTCTTTTTCCCCACTATACACAGATAATTTGCATTGATTTTCCTCATGTGAAGGCTGCAAAAGCTGAATACATTGAATGTTGGGCTGCATGTGATGAATTAAAGTAAAGAGTATTGTCTTGATTAAACTGATAGAAGGTGAGAAATGCCCATCAAAATGACAGGATTCAAATGACTGACAAACTATATCATGAAGAAAATCAGTTTACAATATTCAACTTCACAGTGGAGAGACTTAGTCAGCATTTTTTCTCATAAAGTCCATTATGAAGTATTATGAAGTACTGTCCTACTACTGCGATGTGCTTCTGCAGGTGGGGGGTAAAGCATCTAATGGACTGAAGAAATTACTCCTGGTGTTGATGATGACTCTGCCAGGATCACCTGCAGTCCGGTACGATGAAGACATCAATCAAATACAGGTGAGGACCTGCTTTAAGAGTCCACTAATTATCCATTTAAAAAAACTGGCTTTACCAAATGAAACCTTTCTGCCACACAGAGCTCGTCTCCCACAGTCGAATTGTCAAATGATGAGACAAACGAACTGTCAGATACAGTGAGTAATAAAACCTCCTGTTCGTATAGAATATGGGTGTAAATATTGATTATTAGTCATTTCCATTCAGGTTGTGTAACACTGTTGTTAAAGACAGTTTTGTTAAGGTAGGTTATATGTAACTGTCTATATTTAACACCTTGGCCCTTCATCCTTCCCTCAGGACAAGGAGCAGACGAGGCGTTCAGCTGTAGCTCTCTTCACCTCCCTCAGTCGCTCCAGAGCCAGAGAAGAAGCTCTTCTTTACGGCAGCTTCACTTTCCTCTCCTTCAATTCCTCCACCACCAACTCTTCGTCCTCCTCCAACTCCACTCTTTCCTCTCCTTCATCTCCTCCAATCCTGGCCTTCTTGCGCTCCTGGGGTTGCGTCCACTTCCTCATCCTGCTCAATGTCGGCCCTGAGCGCCACGCCCTGGATCCCGCCTGGGCTCCGAGACTGCCCAAAGCCGGCGTGTTCGTGACCAGCACGGAGATGGATCGCTTAGGGTCGATGACTCTGTATGCGCTGGAGCTGCGGCCCCAAGAGGCCATCGTCATCAAACTGTTTGAGACAGGAAGCTACTCGTAGAGCTCCTGTTGGTTGTGTGGAGAGCTGCTGGAACACACACTTGTTTTTAAAGCTCTTGACTGGCATGTGTTCAGATGTCACAGAAAATAAAATGATTCATTTTGTTGTCAGTATGGAGTCTGCTTCAGCTCTCTGGAGTCCATCTATTGATTGGTGAATCTGCTGAGCATCTTTTATTTCTAGTAAGATTAAATATGTTTCTAAAGAAAACCTAATATAGTATTTTCAGTGATTATCAGGAATACATAAACTAGAAAAAATGCACATATATTAAAGTTCATTTTAGCGTGCAAAAAAGTTTATGCTTGTGTTTTTCTGCAGTATTTGTATATAAGTTGCGAATCTATATTTAGAACCTTAAACCTTATCATTGAGTGGTTATCACTTAAGATTTACAAGGCAGTGTTACCTTGTCAATTCAATAGTGCTAAACAGTCACATGAATTCACGCAAAATCTGCACTCCAGATGTTAGGAATTGTTTTCCATGATGTAAAAGCCAACAAGCAGGATAGTATATTTAATGTCGAAGAAACTATTTGACATTTTATTTAGAATTTTTTTTTTCTGAGTAATTCTTCTGCACATGTGGTTTGTGAGATGAACACCATGAAATCCTGCTGCAGTTTTGTTCATTCACTCATCTGCTGCTGATAAAACAAACCACACAGGGAGCCACATTCTAATTATCCTATTGTGTGTCAGTCCTTTCTGAAAGCCTGTGGGTGAGCTTTTCTTGAGCAACTCAGATCTGGAGAGCGAACAGAGATTAGTAACTCCATTGATTTATGATGTATTAATTGTTTTCTGTGTAATATCCCTGAAGAGTCGTTGCCTGAGGAGAAACTATGACTTGGAAATGCACACCCAGTCACACCCACTAGTCAACCACACAGTGGTGCTGCAGTACCAGCCACTGCTCTGCTACATGTCTAACTTTGACAGGGAACTTCAGTATGTAAGTAAATCATGAGTTACCAATATTAATACCTGGAAATGTTACATAATAAGCTTTCAGTTCTTGAATTCAGCATTGTCTGTGGTGCATGTTGTTTAATTTGCATGTTTATCAGTCAGCATTAACACTTGTGGTTTCTACACAGCTGTGACTGTTGAACTGAAATTTCCACATTCTCAGTCACCACCAGTCTGTTTTTCTCAGACTGCATCATGACTAAAGGGTTCATTCATTTATAACACACACATGAAAAAAAAAATACAGGGGAAATGTCATTTCTAAAGGAGGTCATTTGCATGAACTAAAGTAAACTAAACTAAACTCTCTCATTTACTTCCATCTAAAAGTTGACGTACTGTAACATATCTTGGTTTTCATGTAATTTAATGGCACTTTTTACTAATTGTTTTACAAAAGTAGCTTTTGAACTCTCTAAATGGCTACAGTCTTGGACATAAAATTTCAAATATGTTCCTATGCAGTAAAGGTTGAAGTTGAGGTTACAAGACAAAAACAAATGATTATCTGAATTTAAACACAATGATCCTCTGTTTACCTCGTCACTGCTTACATTTCATTTACTGTAAACGCTCAGCCAATGTGCTCTGGTCTCATGACTGTCAAGAACTATACATAAGCTGAGATAGAGAGCAGCATGTGTTTTTTTTTAAATATGTGGGACTGTTAAACATCTCAAAATCAGCATAAACATTTAGTGAAATATCTCTGACTCTCTCACATAACAGACAGACAGTCATGAGACAGTTTTTTTTATTAATACTTTATTTCACATGAACAAAATGTGTACCATAATGAATACTTTTATTATTAATAATAATGATTTTTTTCTTCTTCCCCAAATTTTACTGGATGTATGACTCTAATATGTTTACCCTAATAGACCAAATGTGTGGGTGGTGACGTGTCTGATGTACCTCGGGTCATGCTTGACTGAGCATTTAAAAACTATGATGCGAAAAGTGAGTGCGCAACACGGCCAGAAATGACAACAACAACGACAACAACAGCAAAAACTGAACTCAGATCATCATTTCTTCCATCCATATATCTCCGTACTCCACTGCATAATCAAAGCCAACACAACTATAAGGATACACAGTATTATAGCACAGTGCTAAGGCATAAATATACCACTTTTAAATGCAGTTACAGCATTAAAGTTACAGCAACAACAATAAAAGAATAATCTCACAGTGCATTTGGCAGCAGCAGAGTTTTTTTCAAATGCAAGACCTTTCACAGAAAATCATCATAAGTAGCTTAGAAATCAGTGAGAATGAGAGGGAGGTGGGTGTGTCAAATGTTTCATGCAATACAATGACATTTTCATCTTGACGGGACATTTTCACTTTTCGAATTGACCACAAAAGCTCAAGACAAAAGTTTCTAATCTATTTGTACATTTACTACATGTTCATTTTCATGTTTCGTAGTACTAGCAGTCTGCGCTGCAGGTGAAAAGGGCATGTCAGGCATCACAGCGAGATCATTTAGTCTATTTTAAGATCAGCTATGAGTCAGACAAATCATTTCTGATATGAACACGCTCATTTTCACAGCTACAGTATAAATGCAGGATGTCTCAGTTGCTCTGTGTAGTCAAGAAGTAACTAAACAGAATCTGTCAGTCTACCATTTTGGTCCAAATGTATCTCAGTAACTAATGAATGGAAGGCCTTCTAATCTTGTACAGACATTCATATGTGAGGCAAGAGGGAGCCTACTGACTCGTGGTGAACCCCTGACTTTTTGTCAAATGCCATCACGAGGTTGACACCCTTGATTCATATTTGAGGATGACGTGTGATAACTTCGGTGAGCCCTTAACTTTTCATCGAGTGCCATCCTCAGGTCAAAATCACTATAATACTTTGGTTTACGATAAAATACTCACAGAACAGATATAACATTCCCTCAGCTGTACTTATTGGTGGGTCCTAATTAGCAAGTGTTATCAAGGAAACATGCTAAACAAAGATAGTGACCATGGTAAATATTGTACCTGCTAAACATCAGCACGTAAGCCTGCTGACATTAACGTTTAGCTCAAAGCACCACTGTGCCAGAGTAAAGCTTTAAAAAGAAGCATCTGTAGATGTTTAGTCTTGTTAAGACATAATCAATTATCCCAAATTAAGGCCAGTTAGTGATTTATTTTTATGCTACACCTTGTCTGGGAGATCAACTTGTTGTATAAATTATCTCTTACTTTATTCAACTGATACCTTATCATCACTTGAATGAAATAAGTGTCTCTTTTTTTCTTTATCACTCTCACCTGTCACTGATACAATGAAAATTACAATTCTGGTCAGAGGAATTGGATTAGTTTATCATCGACCCCAGCAATGACAGGAAAAACGAATCATGTCCATGCCGAGTGTGAGCTCATGCATCTCATGTCACAGATACTGTGGGTGTGGACCAAGAGTTATCTGGCTGTGTCTCAAGGAAAAAGGCTGAGAGAAACAAAAGAAGACATTCATGCATCTTGTTGACCCATCTAGCTTCACCCGGGTACATGTATTCTGATTTTACAGTATATTCTTCAGAGCCATGATATGGTTTGATGTCTTCCTTAGTGCTAAGTTACAGTGCTGTTTTAAACAGTTAACATCCATCGATGGAAGTTTAAGACTTAGTGCAATAGTTTTTTTTTCCAAAGCAAGTTCATTGGGAAGCGATGTACGGAAGATTTCCATTGTGACAGAAACTTCTTCGTCAAAGTCTTTGTGCCTTAAAGTGGTGAATGGAGGAATCTTGTATGCAAAGTTTCATTTCACAATTTCACTCCAATGCTCTACTAGAAGCAAATGTGTCCTCGCCTCCGATCCCCCTGCACAGCCGAGGGTTTCCGTTGGGTCACAGCGGTAAATTGGAGTATGTATTGGTCTGTGGGACTCTCACGTCTGGGGGACTGTGCTGTATGTGATTGTCTAGGGGTAACGACAGAGCGCAGTGTGCCGTCGTCTTCACAGCTCCCTTGCTGAAGCAGCAGCTCAGCAGAGAGCACAGGTGGCGAAACACTGACTTGCGGCAGATGATGAAGACCCAGGGATCCACGATGGGGTTGAAGGCGTAGAAGCGGAAGGCCGTCAGGTTCTCCGTGTCGCCGCAAAACGGGTGAATGGCGTTGATAAAACCTGCAATCTGAAGAAAGAGAGGTTCTAGGTTAGATGCCATCTTAATTAGTCAAAAACCAGCCAGTCATGTTGCAGCTTTTGTTGTGCTTTACGTTTTAACCTTCATTAATCCAGAGGTGGTTTGTTGGAATAAATGACACACTTCCTCTCTCTCAGAGCAGTTCTCATGCAGTTCTGCAGTGTAGCTTTGTCTCACCATCCTTTCTCTCTCCCCGTCATCCGTCCTCAGCCCTCACGACTTATCTAAAATAGTGCTGTCGTGCCTCCAACCTCTCTGCTCACAACCCACCTTCTCTCCCTCTGTTTCTGCTGATGCATTTCTACAGAAAATGATCAGTTTGTGTCCACATCAATCATGTCTGGACACTTTGGTCATTTTGGTGATTTACAGCAAAATACTCAGTATAATGTTAACTGAATATGACAGGAAAAACGACAGCCTGGAGTGATGAACGTCATTTTCAAGTGAGCAAATTGAGCAAACTCAGTAAAGTGCATTAGGCTCTCATGAATGGCAAAGGGCATTTGTTTGGTATATAGACAAAATGATCAATTGACTAATCAAAGGATCAATATATTAATTATAAATATTCACAAGGTAGTCAGTTCCCTGGACATAGTTTCGTTATCCCGTAATCCCTCATGATTAAATATTCATTTGAGCCGGATTCAGGCGTGTAAAACAGCCAAACGTGTTGTCGGCACTTTGGTGTTAAAACCAGATGAGAGCTCATGAGTGTGTTTAGTATCAGTGTCAGTTGAGAGTGTTGTTCTTCTAGTTATGCTAGGCTTTACCAAATGTCAACATCCGTCTTTTTTTAGCAGTAACGCATGCCCTGTGTGAGCACACCTTTCATTTTCATAAGTGACCTGAATACAGATGCTGACAATGCTACACGACAAAACCACAACTTTTTCTCTGTATTGACCTTTAAGGTATGACAGGCTGCAGACGGCAGGTGCTGACTGCTCGTTCACCCCGGGCAGAGAGAGAGAGAGAGAGAGAGAGAGAGAGAAGGGGCAGCTGGCCCAGGAAGCTTCTTCGTCACCTCACTCCTCTTCTCTATCAACAATTCTCCATTTCCTCCGTTAAATATCCAACAAACAGTGGCTTAATTAATGACTCGCGCTGATTGAGTGCTTTTGTGCATTTGTGTAAATGTTTCTCTGTTGCTAGGGCCTGGACTGGCAACTAACAAGCTTGAGAGCATTTGAGAGGGGCCAGAGGGAGCAAGTCCAGAGCGAGGCCAAACCAGACTACCACGGGGACCAGACACTGAGCTTCTTCTTCATCCTCATTAACTGGCTAAGCACACGGATGTGGTTGCTCACATATTGATCTACAAATACACCCACGAGAAAAGACAGCAACATGGAAAGTAAGAGGCTGCAAACTCAAAACAGCAATGAGCTCGTGATTCTTCTGAGAAGAGCTCACTGGCATAAGAACGGTTTCAAGTTTTAAGAGTCATCTCAGATGTGTCAGAAGTGGTAACAGTCCAGAGTGGAGGAAAAACAACGCCCAGATGTTCTTGACGTTTTAGGAAGTAATAAGGTCATTTGTGTGAAATTTCTTGGATTGCACAACCGATGTTGTCATACTCACTGTTGGATACTCGCTGGTTCCACTGACTTAATACATTAAGATTATATAGATCATAAAAACAAGCTCGCAAAGGCACATACACACTCATAATTGATGTGTCACAGATAAGGACCATGTGGCCTCAGTTTCCTTTTAAAGGTTAGCATGCTTCCTTTTGTAAAACTGCTGGTTGTGGCAGGAAACCAATTAAACATTTTGCAATTTTGACCTAATGACACTTGTTTGTCACACAGTTTGTACTCATCTACAAACTGTGTACAATGTGTGGAAATGTGACAAAATGTCTGGTGATCCATTAATGTACCAAAATATCTCCAAGATTGGGTTTCACTGTGACTGTTCCTACAACTATAAAGTTTGTGCTCTTCCTCATTCTCCCAAAGCTCTGAGCAACTTTAAACAGGTGATGTAGAATCAGCTCCATCAGTTACTATGAATCATGATAAAATAAAATATAATCACCTGTGTAAAAATAAAACAATCATAATGTAATTGAATCAAATCCATATTAGTCCAAAGTATTACTCTTTTTGTTACTATTTTTTTATGTTTTATTATTGCATAAATCGAAAATAGTCATACTTGAGTACTGAGTTCCAGTTAGTCATACTGAACTTTAAGAATGAGTAGAAAATAATTCAGTAAAAGTCAGTAAGTAAATGTTTGCAGTATGCAGTGTTACTTCTGTGAAATTTAGATAAAATCTTTCCACTTTCATCATAGTGAAACATCCTTTCATCAGATATTGTATCAAAGGTTAAGGTCAAAGAAGGACAAGAATCACAACACCATTAACTATCTTAGCTTAAGACCGAGAGACAAGCCTTATGCTGGCAACCATTTGTTATTTAAAATGAATACTTTAAAGGAAAAATTAATCTCAGGCCTACTGGCTCAAAACACACTAACAAACACAAAGACAAATGTCTCTGGTGGTAATCGCGCACTTTATTCATCACGCAGCGTTGCCAGAAACATTTCAAACAGACATGCATCCTCACACGCTCCGCCGCCGTTCCCACCCTTCGTTGTCCTGCTCCACGTTGCCACCCTCGCCTCTGCTCCTGCATGCCACCCTGCCTCTTATGGTCCTTTCTGCAGACCTCAAGCCCTGCAGAGAGTCACACTAATCACGCGCTGTCTCCTCAGAGCGCTGCTGCAGGCTGTGGGGCCAAAACTGATGAGATGTCACGCTCTCCTTAAACAGGAGCATATTAATGCATCAGTCTGTGGCGGCTGGAGACGGTATACAGCCGGCGAGGGTCGGGATGATTACTGAGGAGGACGGAGAATCATGCCGATGCAGAAGGCTTTGAAGGAACATACCAAGACTGTGCTTATAGACAAATAAATCCAGCGGGAGCAAATACGCTCACACCAGGAAGAGCATTCACAGATAGCTGTGCATACATCGATCTGAAGCTACTGCGTCAGAGAAAACAAGGAAATCTTTTTTGTTTTATTACCTAAAGTGTTCATTGAAATAGTCACATTACTTTTCTGTTGATTAAGTGATTAATCAAGTGAACTGTTTCAGGCCCTGCACTCCCCGATGAGTGGCTGACAAGAGGAGTTCATGTACCTGGTGTAAATGGGTACATCCTGGCAGAGACACATAAGCTGCTATTTGAGGCTGATGACTGGCGCGTCTTTCAGGAAACAGACCACGTAATGGATGTCTACACTCCGCAAGCCATTATTCCCCATCTTGTTGGCCCTCGAGGACCCTTCCAGACTCTTTCTTCCTGATCCTGTTTCACTGCAGGATCATTACACGGGGATGAGAGGAGGCAGCGCGGCCATGACAGGCCTTTCAGAGAGGACTGTTTACAGCAGTGAGCGAGCAGGGGGGAGAGAGCGATGCCGCAGTGTTGCACAAGTCTTTAAAGGAGCAGTTTGACATTTTTGGGAAATATGATTCACTGCAGTTCTTGAGAAAGTAACACGAGAAAACTGATAGCAAACTTGTGGGAGTTCGTTAAACCAGCGATAACTATTTTTACGTCCAGTTGGAGGCAGTTGAAACAGAATGGAAACTGGAGTTAATATAGCAAACTGTAAGCAAACAGTTGCTTGTTCACACATCCAGCTGGCAGGGGTAACTTAAGCATTTGTTTGGAGTGACGAATGAAAGTCCAATATTCACTCTTACTTCAGGGCTCCACCAAATTTGGATAGAAAAATCTGCCTCTTTACCAGCTAAATATTCCACTACGTTCACAAGCTAAGTGTCAGTGACAGTCACTAAAGTCATCTGTCTGGCTTCATCTGTCATTTGGTGCAAGGCAGGGTAGTGCGCAATTGTTTCATTTTGCTACGTGTGTCTGGAGACAACAAAGAAGAGAACAGTGAAAGGATTCAAGGATTCAAGGAGTTTTATTGTCATTTCAACACATGTAAAAACATGGGATGGAATGAAATTTGTTACCTTAGTCCTGGTGCAAGCCCAATAATTAAAAGTGTAGAAAAGTAGAATAAAATAAAATAAATATAAAAGTAGAATAGTACCAAACTAAGGATAGAATAAGCACTTAAGCTAAGTTAAATAAGATAAATATAATTAAACAGAATAAATATGGATAATTGCAATGAACATTTTCAGGGCCTTGAAACCAAAACAATGGTGACAAACAGCAACAGTCTGCGTCACAGCATTTCTGTGTGGTATAACTTCATTCGCCAGACACCACTGATGGGGACAGATTTCCGTTTGCATCTCTGTATAGGCAAGATGGTATCAAACCTGCCAGTTTTACTATGACGCATGACCCGCCAACCTGCCAGGCATGTTTTTGTCCCACTCACTTTTAATGTTTCAGGCTGATTCATTGACTGCATTTTATTTTTTAGTCAGTGTAATTGCACCGCTTGGCTTATAAAATGGTCATTCGCCTTAAGACATCTGAGTTACCTTTGGTGATACACGCTGCACCCAAAGCAGTTCAGGTTTACGGGCAGCAGTGAGTCAGCCGCTGGTTTTCTTTTGCCTCCTGGTGCCTCTCAGACAACGTATCGTACGCTCCTGGCATGCTGGTGGGCTTTTTTTGTTTAAAACCAGGCTACCTGTTTCCTGTTTGCTTTTAACTCTCCACCTGCTGACTTCCTGTGCTCAGTGCAAAGCAATGGGATTAATAACAGAGTTTAAATCTGGAGCTCAGTGAGTCAAATATATGAGGTGACACCCAGTTAAAACATGACTTTTTTTTCTAAATTTCTCCTGAGCTAGCTTCACACCTAAGCAAGGGTTACTCATTCTGTCTTTCCTCTGGCCTATCTATTAAATCTAAGTTACTTTCCACCCTCCACTTCTTGTAACAAAGCCTAAAGTCAGAGTTCAGACAAAGTTCAGCACTCATTTAGAATATTCATGTTTGTCATGTTTGTATATCTAGCATTTTGTTCCTGCTTCATACTGTGACAGAGATATCCAATAAAGTCCATTGACCAGGATTCACAAGAGCACTGGAATTGATTTGATTTTCACCCACTGCCTTCATTTCTCACATACAGTGCTCAATATTAGGATCAGGCTTTGTACGTCAAACCTTTTCCCTACAGTACAACGTCAGGCTCCGCGTCAGAGTCAAAGAATTGAACATACATGTTTGTCTCCAGGCTGTCTGACCGCTCTGACCCCAGCTTCAGATGCAGTTCCTCAGAGGACATGACAATATACTCAGTGAGTCATACTGTGCAGACATTAAGGTAAAGGTTAGGAGTGTTTCTACACTGAAGGGGAATTTCACTGTTCCACAGTCTGCAGATTGGATGTTAGTAAGGAGGTAGTGTGTGCCATCTAAGAGAAAGAGTGGGCGTGAAACGGTAAAGCGTTCACATGCATCTGGTGCAGTTCATTCATTCGTTATGGCAACTCCTCCTCTCCTTGAGCACTGTTTTCTGACTTTTCCGTAGCAGAAAAGACACCTACAGCTTCCTGAACATGTATAAGTCTCTTAGTGTTTTTCATTTAGGAAGCATCACAGGCGTGATATGAATGTAAACGTGTTGTGTTTAAGGAGCGACAACACATCAAGTGTTGTGGCAGCAAATGCAGACCAGCCAGTTTGTCTCCAGGCAAGATTCATCAAAGGAATTACAGTGTCTGAACATCCATTAGTGAGTTTCCTCTTTTAGAAGCATCTGAAGCTGCGGTGAGATACCTGGAGCCATTAGACCTTTTCACCAGCAACTGTTTAAGTGACATGTCCTCACTCAGCCACTCAATCCAGGAAGAAAAGTAAAGACAGCAAAAGGTTAAATATTTTACCTAAAGGCAGACACACAGTTGCCTTCTACTAAAATTCAGGCACCATTCTCTTCCTAAGCTTATGTAAAAAGAGTAAATATAACATACAGCCTTTATGTCTGTAGAATCTATAAATATCTGCCCTTTTTTCGCTGACTGTGCCGTGAATTTAGGACAAAGTGAGTGTGAGCTCTCTGATGAGGAAACAGTCAGGAAGGAGGAGCTGCTGTCTGCTTGACAACTGAAAAAAGAAACGCCTTCACCACACCAAGAAGGAAGTGTAAGCAACCGTGTAAGGCCGAAAACCCAACTTACACATAGAACAAAGTGAAATATGAGGCAGACTCATATGTGTCAATATGTGATAAGAATAAGTTGCCACTGTTGCACAAGCTTCAGCGTTTTGCAAGCAGCTCGGTCAGCGTTCACCACAGTTCCTCTTCAACAGAGATAAAGCTGAAAGAGCTCGATTCCTGTCCTGTACCAATTTGATGGTGCTGCCAATGCAGTGTACACATTTGAGACCGGTGGCTTATTATCTTCTGAAAGATGTCAAGAGAAGAGTTTTGTTCTTTGTCATGCTCTGTACAAAGCAAAAAAAAAAAAAAGTCACATTTCAAAATTGAATGCAAAAGCATGAATGTGCATGACAATTGTTGACTCAGTCTTTTGTTTAATTTCACTAACGGAGTCAGTTATTTTCATTTCAAGTTGGTTGCAACACACGTCCTGTCAGCCACCTGGAAAGCAGCCCAGTTTTCTAATTCAAGGCCCTGTGCATACTTCATCATTTCATTTACAAACACTTGAGCACAAAATTGTATCTTTTATTTCCTTTGGCAATAAACAACATCTACTTGAAATCATTTAGTTGTTTTGAGACCTAGGTCCGATTTTTGTGGGTTTATCCATCATTCCTATTAGCTATGGCAGCAACTTCATCATGAGTTCTGTGGATGTGATCACATCTGTGATAATATTTTTTGTTGGAAAAGCAACATAAGGGAGCTAACAATTCTAGTTTAACTATATTATTTTCAAAACCACTTAACTGGAAGTAAAATGTCTGATATAGATACAGTACTGAGAAGAAAAACTGTGTGTAGTTCGAGTATAGTTTTTTAAAGTTGAACAAGTTCGTAGCTCTGTTACACATTTATAAGAGATCATTTGTCAGCTTTAACTTCACAAACATGGTTTAGATAATGTGGCTGAACTTAGGGTTCAAACATATTAGATGGCCTGTCAGATTACTTTTGCTTGTTGCCATCTGGACTCTGTTCTAATGATGTCTTTTCCAAGTTTTTCAGAGAGGAAACTGCTTAGTGTTGTCATGTTATCATGACACATACTAATAATGGAATAACTTTGTAAAATATAAGTTGCTGATCTCTCACCGTCTAATTAGCCTTCCAGTCAGTGTATAAAAATTAAAGAACTTGGATATGTGTTTTGGATAATTAAAGCTAAAATGTACAGATTCTGTTTTAACAGTATGGTAAAACTTCACAGTAACTAGGCCTCGACATGCTGTTTATCTGCTGCTATTCAGTGTCAGTGCTCTGGCAGCGGATCAACAATGCTGTTAAAGTCATCTCAAATTACACCTGAACTTTTTAAATTGCAAGGTGTCCGTCACGCCAAACTAAAAGTGGCATTTAATCACTTTGGCAAATGATAATTTTCATATGATGTCAAGACTTTACGCAGTCAGTTGAGAACATTTAGATTTAGCAAGATTTGGTTTGCAGGTAACAATGATGACATTGAGATACTAACCATGATGTGATATTTGATGACTACAAGCATGATGTTTTTTGTGTGTAGTATGTGGAGAAAGTTACAGATTTCAGCTTTTATCTGATAATATACTGCATCAGGTTTTATGGTACCATCCACAGGTGGAAGTTGTGCCTTTCAATTGTAAATAGCACTGCATTCAAATGAAATGAACTTATCAATTTAAAAACAAGTCCACGTGGCCGGTCGGTCGTTTGAATACAAATGACGCAATTCTGCCGTAACTATCCTGCTGCTTTCTATGTTTTTTATCATTTACCTTGGCATTTAAGCAAAGGGCATAACGAGACATAACATTCAGCACAGCATCAGACACAGAAAAACAATACAAGTCTTGACATGCTGTCGGCCTGCAGTTTTATGTTTTTCCGAGACAACAAAATAGAGCCAAATAATCTGTTATTTCAACATGCAGTCTGTAGGTTTTTTTGTTATCTTTGGTTCTAAAACAAACATGAAACACTTCATTGAACTAACATGAGTCAGAATGACAGCAATATCACACCATTGCTTTTGCTTCATCACAGGAAGATGGCATCCTAAACTGCACTGCATAATAAGATCTGTGCTCCACAACTACGTTTCCTTTTTACACAGCTAACGTGAATGAAGGACCAACAACAAAGCACTTTTTCTGTGTGCAAATGAATGCAATAAGTAAACACACAGGTAGCTGTGCTTGAATGTTTATTTTGTCGTTCAGTTTTACTGGGAAAGTTAGCTAGTGCGTTTTTTTTTCCTCTAAATGATCTCTCTGTCAGGACACTTGGTATCCAGCATTCCTCTCTGTCAACATCCAACTGTGAGTTTTTTCCTCTAGGCAGCTTGGCCAATCAATCTGTGTGCTGGTACGTCTGCGTGCTGGAGATCCACATTAAAGGTTAAACAGTACGTATAATAACAAGGCTTGAGGTACCTAGATTATGGCGTTCATTAGAGGATTCCTACCCAGATTGTGGTGCCACCTAAAATACATTGTAAAGTCATCAAGGATGTTCTGACAAAAGATTTTATCTTTACTTATTTCTGTGACTCTCTCTTGAAGACTTTTGGGACATTCACCTTCACCTTTTTGTAGAGAGTTTGTTGACAAGATCCACTATCACTTCCGTCGCGTATCTGCAAAAACTAAAAAAGGGACAGCCGGAAATGACAGAAACGCTTCTCTGCTTAAAAAGAATCAGCGGTTCTTTTTCCGTCGTATCGTCCAGTTTTTTACACTGAGAGATATAAATTACGTACAAGTGCACTTTACGTTCAGCAAACACTGCTGGTCTTCACAAATTTTGTTATTAGCACATACAAAATGATGCAAAAGTGCACACTTATTTTCATTAACATCAACTGGTCTGTTTATGCCCAAAAAACATAGAGTTGCTGTTTCACATAAAAAAATATAAATAACTGATCAGGGTACATCTTTAAAAAGCCAGCATAAGCCAAAAAGCCAATCATCAAACTACTGTTCTGGGACATTAACGATGTAACAAGGGTATTTTTAGGACAGTGAAGGGGTCTCTGGGCTCAGAGGAAAGTGGGGGGAAACTCATTCCCATCACATATTTTCAGGTTCTGGGCAGTTGTAAACATCAGTGAGGGTTCACTGGGCCTTAAAATCCCAAACCACAGAATATGCACAGGCTGCCTGGTTGCAATTATCTTGTTGAATTTGTTTAGTCCCTGTTGTCTGCGTACTCAGGGATCAGACGTTCTTTGAAGCCAGAACCCATTTCATAAAAGAAAAAAAAAATTGGAAAGCCCTTAAAGACGATTTCATGACAACAGTTCCAAAAACACATACATCTCAAACTAAACCGGAAAACTGGGTGTTTTCTGACATTTTAGCATGACTGAATAATCAATTATTGAAAAATAATAGCTGCCTGACTCATGCTGCACCGTTACACACAATCAGCGGGAGCAGTTTTTGATTGTTTTTGTGTTAGAAAAGTGGACACCCATCCAGCCCAAAGCACGACACGGCTTGTCATCTTATGTGTTTTTTAAGGTGAAAACCATGAATCATCACCAATTTGATCACAGTTCAAGTCGGCTCTATGGAACAGGAAAGGAATTATTCACGATTGGACTGAAAACCTATTACAAACTTCCTCTACTCTCCAAGAGATCACATTTTTATCTATGAAATCATGTGGCTGAATTCTCATTATGCCAATTTTATTAGTCTATCTCATGTCATCTTATTGGTGCTTCTTTGTTCTTCTTTGTTGTAGTGGAGGTCTTTTTGTTACACATGGCTTTTATTGAACTATAGGTCAGCTGTTCCCCTTTTTCACACCTCCCTCTGCACAGCAGATGATCATCACTTTGGTTTGTTTGATGTGAGGGTGTTGTATTTCACTGCTGCGTCTCGGCCAAGTTTTATTAGGTCATATATCTCCTGAGACTGCTGGCAAGGCGCAGCATGAAACAAGAATCCTATTGTTCTATCTGCACCTACATTTTAAGGAAATGTAATTAATAAGTTAACACAAGTGATTGGGTCACATGGCTTGTTCCATTTTGGATCCCGATACCATTCATAAACTTACCCAAAACATTCAGCTTAATCTCTCCTCAGTCTTTTTATTAGCAAAAAGAAAAGCAGTCGCTGGTAAAAATGGCAAACATCACAAACAGCAGATTAGGTCAGATGTTCTTAATTACTGTTAATTTCCTTAATTAAGTAAAAAATGTGGCTGTTGTCTGGTTGCTGTGCTTCCTGCAGCTGGTGACTATGTTCAGCCAGGACTTGCATGTGAATGAAGAGACGCATCACTCTGTCAAACCGCTGTACACATCTGGGCTGCGCATCTTATGATACAGAGCGGTGACTCTTCTCTCGAACGATCATCTAGCTGAGTGCCTGACATTAAATTAAATGATAATGAGGAAACAGTGATCCCAATTATGCTGTTTCGTTTCCCTCTCTGCGCTTTCATAGCGACCACAGATGTTTTCAGTGAACAAGCTCTGCTGTTTCTGCGTATAAAATGTGATTAGACATGTTTTTGAGGTGTAGTTTTTTTGGGCTATTTGTGTTGAACTGTCATGTTGAACTGTAGCTTGGTATACTTTTATATTGTGCGCGTATTATATGTTTTCAAATACATGAATGGAGCTCAAATCAACAGGTCGCTCCACGAGGTTGAGAAACGCTCCATTTGGGTGTGGAGCACATTTCATGCAATGGTGTGTGAACAATGAAGGTGCTGATGGATAGACAAATAACTGTGCACGCATACAGCAAGAAATAACTAATAGAGAGCACTATAGTAAACAATGTGTTCATACAGCGAAGGTCTTTGTGAGAAAGATTTACTGATATTTTCTGTACGTCTTGGCAACAACTGTGAATACTTCCAATCAGCCACTCTGATAAACTCCATTTAAACACATGCAAATAACCTATTAATGACTTTGCACACAAGCGCATTGAAAGGGGGATCTTCCATCTGTTGTTCTCTTTTCACAGTCAAACAGCACTGATGAAAATCCATTTACAGCTCACTTGTCTGCCACAACATTAGAGGTGAAGCAGTTGAAAACACAAGGTGGATAAAGGAAGAGGTTTGCATCAGGGATGCAACAAATCAAATGAAAGAAATCAAAAAGTCACTGATTTTTATGGTATAGACTGTATATAAATATAGACTTTAAAATGACCTAAATGATGATGATGATGAAAAGCAGAAACATCAGATTAATTTTATCCTTTGTTTTCATTGGAGATTCACAATCCAGATGTAAAATCTACTAAGTCTACTCTGGAGCATTCATCATCTATATGCCTTAGATTGATTTTTGAAACTGGGCCTATATCTGGTGATTATATTTAAAACTGATTAATAAATTAATTGGTCACTTCTATATTAGTATAGTCTATATTTCATCAATATAATGACCTCGTTAAATGACTTGTCCTGTGCATCAAAAACTCCATAAGATATTCAATTTGGAATTTAACAAAAGGAGAAAAAAGCAGCTAATTTTGAAGGTCTGAAACCAGATAAGGTTTTGCACTTTTACACCTTTTGTTTCTTTAAGCGGTCCTCTAAACTATTATTGAATTCAGTTTTTTTTAAATAGCAGCACTTAAAGGAAGACTTCCTACATAACTCTCCAATTACATCTACCCCTGCAACTACTTTCACTGCTGACAGGCATCCTGACGGTCACTTAGAGCATCAGTAACTAAACAAATTAGTGTGGAGGCAGCTATCGATTGGAGAAGAGGGATTTATTCTGGGTTGACAGCTCCTCATCTCATGCAGAAGAAAGCTCAGCCCACATCTAATGCCATTTGCTAAGATCAATAAGATTTTATTATTTGGTCAGTGTAATAAACTGTTTGAGGTGGGCGTTAAAACTATTGTAGATTGCCAATTCTACAGGGAAAAGCATGAATGTGTGTTTCATGCTCCTTTAATAATTTTTAATCAGTTGTTACTCCACCCTAACATGGATCTTTGTCAGGCACAAAAACCAGTGAGAAAAGGTTGAGAAAGAAAGAAAGGTTTCAATAAAGCTTCAATCAAAGGGTGTGCAGATTCTACTTTCGCCTCATCGAGAGGCATCCCAGTCTTTCCTCTTCAAATTCATAACTTCATGTTTCATAATACTGATTCACACTGAAACTCCCTGTAGTGTTTTTTTTGTTCTTCTACGGTACACAGCAAGTATTTCAGAGTTAATTAACTGTAGCCTTGTTCCAACTAACACTATAACAGTGCAGCATGGGAAATCAAATTAAAAGGCAAATTTTGACTCAACTAAATAACTTGGTACACTCCCACTGCCATCTCCACTGATCCCTGTGGAATAGGGACACCATTTAAATGGCAGCCCACTTGTAATATGTCCAATAACGATGCAGAGATGAGTGGTGATAAATGAGTAATTACTGATGGATTCTAATAATATATCATCTGTATATATGATGACAGAGCCAGCTCCGGTCAGTGCACTAGTTAAAAGCAGAACTTCTGAAACCGCACATATGAAACACTGTTTCCACTCATCATCTGTTGAAAACACTTGTTACCAACACTGGCGGTGTTCTTGTTCAAAGACGTTAGTCAAAGCGTGAATTCATGCCAAATGCTTATTTGGGACACTGTGGGGAGACAAGTTTTCAACTGATGAAACCGGATCTGTTCATCACTGAACCACATGTCATACTTTCAATACTGTCCATATACGGTATTCATAACCACAGAAAGGCTCTCTCATGGGTGTAAAAAATGTTAGACTGGACTGCTAACAATTCACTACATCATATCACGTTTTACTATCAATTATTTCTGTGATTAAAGCCTTGATGTAAAGGGCTCAGCAGTATAGTAGAACAATTTCATAGTATTTTTTGCTTTCATTGTGTAGCTGCAGAGAACACATGTGGTAAGTGGTCTGACAGGAAATCAGAGATCATTCAAGGGACAGAGAACAAGAACGCAGGAAGACACAATCACCAAAACAAGATACTGTTCATTGTTGCAGTGACACTGTTCATTTACACTAAACTGATTTCAAATCCACAAAACTTTCGCCACAGGGCCAACAACAAAGCTGTGATGTATAATAACTAATTCAAACGAAGGTTACATAGACTTTTTCCTCTATTTGAGGAAAAATGAAAAGTTGTGTTTTAATATGCTTATAATCAATACGTTTATATGAACCATTAATCACATGGCCAGTCTCCTATAGTGATGAACCCAGAGAGAATAATCCTCAGCTTCATGACGAATTTCAGCACTGTACATTGTTTTCAGCCCACGTCTTTATTGCTTTTTAATTTGCTGTCACCATTCTCATCAGTGCTGTTCCTACGAGCAGCAGGCAGCTCTTCAAGTGAGCACTACCTGCCCAGTACCACACAGCCAAACGTCAGACTTAACAACTATTTGAACACAGTGGAGCATATAGAGCCAGATATTTCCCAGAGGAAGTGGTGGATATCAAAACAAAGCCAAAATAGAGTGACTATCGGACTAAATTTCAAACAGGTGGCCTCAAAATGACTACTTCAAAAGATGCTTGTAGTGTAAACAAGCAACTGTTTGCAATATAAACTTATAAGGTTGCTGACCACAAGTGATCCAAAACAATTAGTGAATTTTAACCAAAACCTCCAGTAAAGGTACTAAAGTTGACTTGACATAAGACAGCAGATGATGGAGCCTGATCTGTTACATCTGCTACAAAATGCAAGCAAATGATGGTGCTTGGCTTCATCAAGCACATAACAGGGAACTTGCCTCATGAATGTATTGTCCTTCGGACAACTAAAAAACATCATGGAACAATGACCTCTGCTGTTCTGCTCTATCTCCGATCTGCTCTCCACATCTGTCTTTACTCTCTTTCAGTCATTCCATGCCGAAAGCCATTAAAAAATCCCTGCTGCACCTGCTCACCTCTTATTATCCTGTTGTGACTGAAGCCTAAGGCCATGTTCTTCAGCGTCAAACACTTCAGTGACACAGGAAAAGGGGATGAAAGCCAGGCCTCATTACCTCGAGGATCTTCGTGGCTATCGTTTGTTTACCACT
The DNA here is from genome assembly GCA_037176925.1 of Amniataba percoides. NCBI lineage: Eukaryota > Metazoa > Chordata > Actinopteri > Centrarchiformes > Terapontidae > Amniataba > Amniataba percoides. The sequence goes on along the minus strand of JBAJHX010000049.1, from coordinate 11,355,129 downwards.
TTCTCCCGTGAGACTTGAGCAGGAAGATGTATAACAAACAAGGATAAAACTACTAATGAAAGGCAAGATTATCAAGCCTGCTAACTTGCGGCTGCTGCGAGTGTGTGCGCTTGTATATAAACATGCGTGCGTTGTGAATGCGTCAAATGGAGGATTAAGCGTCCATCCGCTAAGAAAGAGAATCATTGTTCAGTCCACAAAGCTGGCGACTGATTACAGAGCCTCATCTTTCCTTATAGAAACCTGAGTAACGCTCTCAACAACATTGATCTCCCTGCAGGACCTGGGGAACAATAAACTGTCAACAAACTGTCGCAGGATGGATGTCTGACTGAACCACTCCCATGCGTGGATTCACCTGACACCTAAAACTAATGCAAAGTTCAGCGTATGCTACGCCTCAGCAGTTATTGCCACATCTTGTGCAGTTGCAAAAGTAGACGAATCTGATACCACCTCTGGGAGGAATTACAGGGATTTCGGGTTTTGACTCATCTTGGATTCGGCTCGATTTGGGGACTTCCCCTTTTCCTCAACACTGATTTGCTAAATCTGGATCCAGTTGGATATAGGGAGTGCCTGTGAATACCTATCATCTTGTCATTCTACATATTTTCAATGGCATTTGAGCCTGGGCTTTGACTAGACATGTCGAGGGACTAAAGAGCTCATGGCTGTTTTGAAACTATTCTAATGTTGATTTAGTTGTACGCTTAAGGTTAAAGTCCTGCGGGGGAAAAACTGTCACATTTATCACAATGATTTAGTTGTTTTAAAGCGAGATCTTGTGTAGAATTAGTGTTCATATGTCTCCAATAACTGGTTCTTAAAGCTCTCTTAGAGTTTCTGAACACGTGAAAAATGAAGTCTGTGTGTCTTTAACAGAATCTGTTGTTTCATACTTTTTCACAAAAACTTTTTAAAACTTAAGCCCATGTGCTTTTGTTTCAGCTATCTTCCTCTGCCCTATCTGCCAGACAGCTCAGATTTATGAGGTGCTGTGCTGACTCCTCGAGACATGATGCCCTGTGACTGTAAATGTGTCAGAGCTGCTTGCTGTTGTTTATCTTCTTCCTGACAATCGTCTCTCCTGCCCAGATTGCTCAGAGCTATTGGAAGCGGTTTGGTATTTCCATTTTTTTTTTCTCCAAAACACAGAATGTACTGCGCTCTGGTGAACTCCTAAGACTTTTTTATTTGCATTTCAATCTTTATTTGGTAGCCGCAGTGAAGAGAAAGATGGACTGGAGGCAAGAGGAATGATATGCAGTAAAGTTCCCAGGCCTCATTTTAAAATCATTCATGCACGTTATGCCATGGCAAACACAATCCACCTGGAGTTGAGTATTTAATAAAAAATAGTCCATTTCATTGTGAATTGAAATATAAAATGTATAAAAAGTAAATAGTATAAAATGCTTATTGTGCTTCATTACTATTCTTTATAAAGGTACTGCATTGTGTTTTTGACCATTAGTAGTGCTACAGTGCAACGTTTTTAAGAGTGGGTATCCATTTTCTTCCAAACTCTCTGCATTAGAGGGGGAACACGAGCATATAGACAGTGTGTCACAATACAGAGTCATACTGATGGTTTCAGGCTATTTGACTGATCCAGGGATCTGGGTAATGTGCCAGGAAATGCAGAGCTGGGCCGGTGAAGACAGGTAAAAGGAAGACTGCTGGTTAACAAGATGGACTAACTAATTCTTCATACCATTATCAACTTTCCAACCTCTAGTCTACCATTTCCACTTTAATCTAATGATCAAAGCATCCAGCATTTAGTGGATGACACTAATTGCAACTCATCTCATTACAGCTGCTATTTTGACGCTTGTAATACTTTTAGCAACTCAGGGAGAGCAACAAAGATCCATAAACTAAATTATACTCTCATCAGTGACTCAGATCTGGCCAATAGTGCAGCTCTGGATTAAAGCTGCCCTGCAGTTATGAGTGACTACTTATGACACTTCATGGTAGCAGGTGACATTTAGAGCTTAAACTGCTTGCAGTCTTGCATATAGCTTACGACATGAGGGCAGCACTTTATTGATCCAGGTATTGACCACTAACATATGACCCCAGGCAGCATCTGTGGTTCCCATGGGAACAGCGGGGAGGGGGGGTTATTTGCTATTCTCACAAATAGGCAGGAGACAGCTTTGATCATTAGTAAACTAAAGACCGCAGGACAAAGAAGAGGAACGACAGGCCTAAATGAGTGGTTCTGATTTCCCTGGTTTCAGGGCGAAACCTTCTGTCATGATATAAGAAATATTGAGGCTAAATACACACAAGAGAATTTAAACAACACATAAATTATGAGGACTGTGATTCCACAAAAGGCTGCAACTGCAGGTCATCAGTTTAAATGCTCACCCATCTGTTTATATTTTGATTTTCTTGATTAATGGATAATTGTTTAAATCTGTAAACTGTCACAAAATATGAGAAACATCCACCACAACCTCTCAGGGCCAGAGGTGATGTTTTTATCCAGCCAATAGACAAAACTAGTTAAAACAAATGGGATTTATAATGATCAAATTTCCATATTTGAGGAGACACTAGTAGATGTTTGGCATTTATGGTTTGTTATATATTTATTTGATGAATGTTAACTTTACTTTTAATATGCGGTCTAACCTTACATAATGTAGCTCTATTTGTGTGTTTATCCTGGGAGATATACACGTATGACACTAACTTTTTAACGTGTCCATTGTATGTAACACTAACTTGCAGAACAAACCAAGTATCGTGCTACAATAAACGTTTTTTTTTTCTCAGAAATGCTGCAGTGATCACATTTATCACATCATTAATTCATCCTTATCTACAGTATGTACCGTATGTTTAAATAAATGCAAGGTAATAAGTAACATGCAAGGCCAAAGGCAGTACTGTGGGAAAGCTGGTGTGTTTAACGTAACAGTGAACAGGAAACAGTTCAGACACTAGATCATTATTGAAAGTTACGTATGGACACCACACACCAAAGAAAGATTTTTTTTCCTGAGAAATTCACATATAGTTGATTGTGTTTTACCACTTCCCTGCTCGCACCACCACAACATGTGAATTTTTGCCTCCTGAAAAACATATCATCTCGCTCACAGCTGGTTTCTTCTGAAAGTAAAAGCAAGTAAAAGATCTCGCAACTTCATCTGGATAAACCAAGTCTGCATCATTGTTCATGCCTGTGGGGCAAAAATTGCTGAAAGTATTGAGACTTTTTTGATTCGTAAGGGGTTAGGGGTTAGGATTAAGGTTAGGGTTTTTCCAGCACCTGCTTTCCATTTCACTCACATATACCAGCGTGCAGCTCCTGCTGATGAGGGAAAACTGCATCCTGAGTCCATTCTGCAGCACTTGAAAGCATCTTTCTCCAAAGTACATTCAGTTACATGAAAGTGAAACATGAAACTGAAGCACTTGCTTTGTGTTGGCACAGTGAAATTATGGCTGAACGCAGTTTGTATACTTGTGTATGCACAGGCTGACGATCACTGAACCGTTGCACACAAACACCACCAAGATCAGCAGCGCCATGAATTAGTACTATGTCTCTGCTGAGATCAGCATCAACTGTTGTGCACTTTACAATATTTTCATTGCTGTAAAGAGAATCACACTTTCCCTGCAATGTCTTGAGCTTCAGGCAAACACTCCTGTGTTTAATCATCAAGCCACATCTGTCTGGAAACGTGCCTTCTGTGATACGCTCAGACGCTTCATCACTACCATGTCAGTAGTTTCCGTTATGACCACAAAGATGCACATGCACACAAGCAAAAACAAGCACACATAAACACACACACACACAATCACATCTGCCAAGATTAGTTAAGCTAAATAACCGGGTCTTATCTGAAATATTCAGACTAATGGATTCATTGATCAATTAACATTCGATTATCTGATGGAGCCGTAACTTAACGTAAACCTAAAATTCAGGTTGTAAAAAAATATTTTAGAAGAGGACAATGGAAGTTGCAGAATAAAAATGACCACTTACTGTGCCATTTAGAACTTTTTTTTTTTAAGTTTGGTATTAGGGGAAATACATCTTGTCATTTTATGTTGAAACTGAAACATAAATAGCCTGCATATGGCTGAAACTGTGTAGGTACATTTTAGAAAGGGTTTCAGTTTCCTGAAAACTTACTCACAAAGTGTTGACTGATGCATGTAGTCACCGCTGCTCATTCCCTGGAGCCCTCTCAGCCACAACGCTGAGCAGAAACACCCCTGCGTGCCCCGTGGGTTAGTCAAACCTTCAGGGTAAGCATTACAAAAACCATCCAGATGCAGACAATGAGTAGTTGGTGAAGAGTGAGAGCACTTTTACAGTTTCCTGTAAACCACTTGATCATCCGACCACCGCTGTTAAAGCTGCCAACATAAATCTATAAAAGCAGGGATGCCTTTACAATATAACTCACATTAATCACTTCCTCCAGCTGCTCTTTATTTCCCAAACTTGACTTTCCTCATGACTTAATGTTTAGAGGGCACATATGGGAGGCTGGTTAACCATGAACTCCTGCCAGAGGAGCTCTGCCCTCTGGGAAAGGCAGTGCCAGACCAGTCTTCCAGGGTAGTCAGGTTTGGCACACTCCTCGCAAACGGGGACAGATATGGAGCTAAGTAGACAAAAGCACTACACACACACACACACACAGTGACATGCATGCCTTGTGTGGCAAAGGCAGCACTCTCAGGCACACCTTTTATTAGTGGAGCACACAGAGCAAAGCACAACCGTTAGGGAGACTCCGACACTGCGCACAAACACATACCACAGCAACAAAAACACCAACGGTCGTCATGCCAGCTGAGCTTTCTATGTACATAATGATTACAGAATGAGTGGAAGGAATTAATTTTATTAGTGTAGACTCATCGGAGGTTGTTAATGTTAAAATGTACGCGCTGCATGGTGGAAACGACCCTCTGCAGACACTGTGTGTACATCTGGTCACGGAAAGACTTATTTTAATTATAAAAACACTTTTTAAAAAAAGTCCTTTTTCTGTTCCTCTTTCAGGACAAACTTTGGTTCACTTGCTAACTCACTGAGGAGGTTTGGTTCATGTTTCAACAGCTATGTAACTGACACATCAGGGTGTCAGCGTTTTCCTCCTTTTTCTGTGTAAAACAAGCCAAATTCAGGGCTCTGAGTTCTCATGATTGAAAGAGAAAGTGTGCAAAAATGCAATGGACAGACCACAAAATGGGTTATAAAACTCATATAGAGAGTCTGACACAAACCCACCCAGACACACAGAGGAGAGGTCAGATGTGAACTCACTGTGAGAGGCAGGGAGCAGACCACAAAGATGACGGTGATGAGCGCCAGGAGCACCAGGTGGTCCATCTCCTCTTCGCCCTGCCCGAACCAGGCGAGGCTTAGCTTCCTCCTTCTCCCGGTCGACCCGACAGAGCCGCGCCGCATCATCTGGCTCTTGTGCATCTTGCACAGGCTGACGATCACTGAACCGTTGCACACAAACACCGCCAAGATCAGCAGCGCCATGAGGGAGGAATAGGACAGAGAGAAGGCCTGCACCAGGTTGGCTTTGTCATCCCCTGTCGCATCCATGTCGATGAAGCACCACGTCCCGGGACAGTACTGTCTGAATTTGCCGTAGCCGCTGTACGGCAGGAGGCAGAAGGCCAAAGAAAAAACGTAAACAAAGAAAAGAGTGAATTTGGCGAAGCTGCGGCGGATGTGTACAGAGTAAAAGTAAGGGTGGCTTATGGCCAGGCAGCGCTCCACGGCCATGGCGCACAGGATGAGCGTCGGCGCCAGGCCAAAGAAACTCATGGCGAAGCCGAAGAGCTTGCACAGGTCCTCACCACCCAGACTTATTAAAGACAAGTTACGGGCGTAGCAGATGAACACTGGCGGGCTGAGCAGGCAGGTGCCCAGCAGGTCCGTGAGGGCCAGGCCAGTCACCAGGATGCAGAAGACCGAGGATCTGGAGCGATGCTCCTTCTGGTGCACCCCAAGGATGAAAAGAGCCAGCAGGTTTCCCACCACGCCGGCCAGAAACATGATGATGCTCGTCGCCGGCTTGCCATGATCGTCCACGGTGAGAGTGTCATTGCAGCTGTCGTTGCGGCATGATTCGTTTGAAAGCATGCTTCTGTTCATGGTGAGCTCACTGACAAGAACTTAGGCTGCTCGGTGGCAAAAGGAAACCATGACCTCTCAACACCTTCATCTGGCCACAGAGAAGGCAGGGATGTACAGCAAGTCCCATAATGCAGATGGGACCTCAAACATCATCTGTTCCTACTTCTCTTCTCTTCTGTTCTCTTCTCTTCTCTGGCAGACACTTTCTGTGAAACATACAACACAAGACAACAGATGCTTAGTTC
>JBAJHX010000049.1:11323808-11343180 GCA_037176925.1 Amniataba percoides | reverse complement strand
ACATGACTGTATCCATCACTTTTCACATGTACAAATAAATGTTACACCATAAATGCTTTGTAGGAGAAAGTGGGTGAAAGTTTATCTGTATTTACATTTTCTACTGTATTTTTATTATAAAACTAAAGGCTCTAGGTGAAGTCCAAAAACACACAATGTGATCATGTTCAATACACACTGAGACCGTTATCAATAAGCAAATCCATGAATGCAAAGACATAAAGAAAATGAAATACCAGAAATAATACCCAGAAAACTCCATCTGATGTGAAATACAAAGTGGAATCTCACTTCAGCTCTCCCCTTCTCTTTCAGCTAGACAAATTTACTGAAGTTCCCCTTTCTACTCACGTTTTAAGTATTATATTCTCACTTCCCTGTCCTCTCTCTGTCACTCCATTTTACAAGAAACAGCTATTCAACTTCATGTTTATCAGGGGGCACACAAGTATTTTGATTTATTTAGTTTGATCATCATTTTCATGTCGTGTCACAGTTTTTTTCAATGTGATGCATTGTACTGTGGGATTGTACACTACTGCAAAAAATCTGTACATGCCACTGACACTGCTTTCTGAGGGCACTATGTAATCGATAAATCACAAAATTTAAATACTTAAAAAATAAAAATAAAAAAATTGGACAGTAAATTTAGGTCAATATATTGTGATTAAAGATGGATTTTTCCCAACTCTTGGTTTCAGCTTTCAGATACAACACAAAAACAGGCTCTGATTTTGTGGACGTTGACAAATGTTTTTTTTTTTTTTTTTTTCGGTGTCGCTCTCTCATCTCTCACGATCTTTGGTCTTGTGATGACAAACACACATAAACAACACAGACAAGATGTCAGATATTGCTTCTGATGTCAACTTTTTACCGACAGCAGCTGTCAAATCTGCAACTCAAAATGGATCCTTACAGCGATAATATCCCAAATGGCACCTCTGTTGTCTTTTAATTGCATTTATTGCGCATTCAAGCTTTTCATCATGCTGTGAACTTTCAGCATTTCTCTTTCACATTGACTTAAAAACTGAGCGTGATGTGTAAAATAGCTGCAGATCTGCAGATATTTTGGTGCCGAGCATGAAAGAAACTTTAGAATAAACACTGGACATTAAAAACGACATTTAGGCAGTTATAGTATCTGTTTAGTTTTCTGTAGAAATGTTTTTTATGAGCCATTCCAGTATTTGGGGCCGCTTTTGGGGCCGAGGTTAAAGGATATCATAGTTCAATAGTCAAACAAAACACAGGAAGCCAATGTGGCCTGTAATTAGAAAAGGGTCCTCATGGGAAAACCACTTCATTGATATATTGATAGTGCAGTAATGTTGTGAGAACCAACCATCTAAGGGGGGATTCTCTAGAAGCTGTTTTTTTTCTTTGAGCCCTCCACGTAAATTTATTTTGTTGATTTAAGCCCACAGTTTTCCAGATATGGCTCATCCATCACACGTATTTTTTAATAACCCGGAGCAAGTTTGATTTTGAAGACGAGCTGGAGAATATCAGATTTATGTTCATTAAAATGGCCTCTAAGCATTTGTTGGTGTGACAGTGAGCTAAAAACATATCACAGTTCAGTCAGGCCGTGCCATGACTGAAATTTTGTGCAAGAGATCGTTATTAGTCATTACATAAGCATGTCAAATGATTTCACAAAATGTAACAGATTATGTGGCATGTTACGCATCTTTTCAGTCAAGTTGTTACCTGAAAACTGTGATTACCCCTCTCAAGAACTTGTCGATCGTTATGAGTACTCCAGAAAATTTTTTACCAGATGTCACATTAAACAAAAGGACAACTTCAACTTCTTTTGACCGTGTGAACATAAAATTTAGACAGTAAAACTGAACGTTTAACTGAAAATGCGTCTCCGGTAAATGTATTACAACATCTGGTTTTATCACAACTTTGTATTGTTCTTAAGAAATCCCAGAAAACTCTCAAAGTGGGATCATCCTGGTGGCAGTGCGGTTAAAATGGATACCACATAACCCTCAGGGGGAACTTCAGCCAGGGGCCTACGTGGGATGTTATAGCCCATCTCCCTTTTTCATCAGCTTCAGTCAAGATGGAGAAAAAATAATATATAGAAAAAAGAAACAATTTAAAGGGCAGGTTTAAAGATGTTGTCACAATGGATATGGATATTGTTTTCACCTCTGACACTTCAATAAAATATGAATAATCATATTGCATCTTTAAGGCAAAATGTTGTGCACATACATAGGGAAAAATAGCACAAGCAGAAAAGTTGAACAGAGTCACAAGCTGTCACAGTGGGATTATTTATATAGGTAATTAGGTGGGCTGGACAAAAGGTCATGAGTTAGGTCACAACTCGCCCACGGGGTTGGACGGGTTGTAAGGTGATCATCAAGGTGGGAAGGTAGTGATTAATCCACCACAACAGCTGACTGGATGAGCAGAGGCAATGCTATGCATGTTTTCACCTTATTGTATTTGTAATCTGTCATTACAAACGAGCGAAAATCAGCTTTTTTCAAATGTCCTTCCTGGTTTTACATTCTGAACATCCACAGGCAGGAACCATGTGGAAAGTGCATGAGGAAGCAAATGTGTTTACAGTGTTGGCTTGCTCATATGCAAAGTGAGAAAACGTGGTAACATGCGATCAAAACGGGACTTAGACAACAACAGGTGAGGGTGATTCTCTTGTATATACCATGTGGGTTCGGAGTGGGAGGGATTGTGCATATACATTAACTCAACCGAGCAAACATATTATTTCTAAAAATAGTCACATTGTTCTGAGGCCTGCATTGTACGGCACAGTTTATAAAACACTCCACAACTGCCTCCCCCAGGCATAATGACAACAAAAAGCAATACTGAGTGTTTCTCAAGCAAAGTGGTGGTTAGGTTACACTGCAAAGTGTACACAATTATGAGCAGTGGGTGCGGTGCGCAGAGGCAAACACATGAATGACTTACCACACAATTCATGCACACACACACACCTACACACACACCCATATTCACTTCAGCCCATTTTTGTTTTCAGCTTTAAGAGGAACTGGCCGACTCAAAACAATCTGTATTTGATTACCTTTCCCTGAAAACGATTCTGTTTGTAAAATCAAGTTTTCTGTTCTTGTGTTTTCTGTCCTTCCTGCCTCTGCCACACTTCATGTGCTACACCTGTCTTGACAGTTGAGTTAGAAGATGGTGAAACAACACCACCTAGTGTTGAAATCATGCCAAATCCTCGTGTTGACAGTAGTGACAATTTTTAAGATCCACACAGTGTATGGTGCTTTGAACTTGAATAAACTTTACCTTTATTCATGTAACAGTGTTGTTTGGAGATTTTGTAAAACTTGATTATGTGAACGAGACGGGTGGAAAGTAACTAAGTATCAAACACTAGACTTTTTGAGGTACTTGAGTATTCATGTTATGCTGTTTCTTCTCAGTTCATTACATTTACTTGACAGCGATAGTTACCTGTCACATTTTAGATGATGATTTTATATAGAGCATATATGATGAAAACAAAAGTATTTCACTAACACAACATGAGTCAAAATAATACTGCAACTTACTACAAGACCAAAATGTTACTTACAGTACACACGAATGCATCAGCAATAATAATAAACTGCATAATATACTTTACCTCTACTAAATACTTCTAAATACCACACTGCGATATTAGCAGGTTCTAGCAAGTGGTGGAATAAATATTTAGATTAAATATTCAGAAGTTAAAGTAGCAATAAACACAAAGTAAAAATATTCTATTATAAGCAAAAGTCCTGCATAAAAATGAAGCAGTAAAAGCACATAAGTATTATTAACAAAACGTAATATAACATTGCAGGATCATTATCATTGATGCACTAATATTTCAGTACTACATTAACTTGGTTGAAGTGGAGCTAATTTTGACCCGCTTCATATACTGTCTGGTAATTTAGTCTGTAATATTGCATCATATTTTATAAAGTCATCATAGATATGGTATCCACAATTGTACTATGAAAAATACAGACCTACAGCTGCCACGTAAATGTAGTGGAGTTACAAGTGTATAATGTAGACCAAAAATAAAATACTCAAAAACAAAATCTCAGTAATTCTCACTGGTCTCTCAGAGAATATTATTATCGTGCGACACAGTTGGAGCTACACCAGCGAGCCTCTCCAGTCTGCCATTACACAACCAGAGAGGGATAATCACACCTGCCTGTGAGGCTGCAGTTCTTATTGTCCTGCTGAGTGTGCTCCTGTTTCCTAATTCATTTACCTTATCTACTTAGCGATTAGCATGTAGGCACGCGTCCAATCACATCTACCTGCCCCAGATATCGCGTCTCACCATTGGCTCTCCTTCCCGTCAGCGAGAAGGCGAGCGCTCCTTGTTTGCATTTGGAGTGTGTGGGTGAGAGGTCGTGACCCCATCCGACCTGGATTACCAGAGGCTCCTGTAGCAATCTCATGAGCCACTAAATATAGCCTGTGCCCGGGATAGTTTCTCCAGCGAAGGGCTAGGGTGACCTGCCCCGACCCAATCTGAGACTGTCTGGGATTAGTGCTCCTTTCTGGCACAGGGACACTGGCACGGAAAAGATATAGTGCAATATTGAAGAGTGGCATTTGTAAATGTCATTGGCTTTAAAACAGGACGTGTGCCTGCGTAACACAGATATTCATGTTAGACTGAACGTGACAATGAAATGCAGGTGAAGTAAAGCTCAGTCAATTTATTGATTTATGGAAAATATATCACATCTTTACATTTTTGAGATACCTTCAGAAGTTAACAGTCCATTTACACAATTTACTTCCCGACATCTGAATCAAAGTTAACCAATTGAAACGCCTCAAACGGAGCAGTTTTTAAGATTCGTGCTTTGAGGAAATCATATAAGACACCTCTGCTAACCTGCTTCTTAAATTTAGCAAACTGTTCAAAAGCCTAACGCTGAAACCAATCTCAGATCTAAAGCTGAATTCTTTGCTACAACCCCATTTCATAGCCCAAATGAAACACATCAACCCCGACCACAAGTAGTGTTTGTGAATATACAGTATATGTATTCTGTTCAGTAAAACGGCAAGCAGATTGAAGTTTGAATCACCGGACTACGAATTGAAGATCAGACAACAACAAAGACGAGAAATGGGTGTAACATATGGTTTGTTATAGCAGCAGCAACAGTGACATTTGGTTTCTTTTTCTTCTTTTAGAACAAATTTTTTTTTAAATATCCACATGGTTTATACCAAAGTGCAAATATGTTCAACTGCATGTATTTTTTTATGTTATTATATTAAGTAGATTTATTATATTCTAATGAACTACGAGTCTTGCAAGAAGGTTGAGGCGTTTTTAGAGTATTATGGCACATTTCAAAACCGAAGAGAAAACATGTCACAGGTCATTTACTACAACAATAGGCAATGCAAACTTTACGACACACTAATATATAGAGATATATTTTGTGACCAAAGTTTGTCATCAATACATTAATATTTGAGAACACATTTATAAAGCATTACATCAATATTGTACCATCAGGATATCTGTTTGCAGAACAAAATGTATCAACTGCAGTCCTCAAGTGTGTTTTCACAATAATCATCCTGAAGCAATACAACATACTACTGTCTCCAATCAGTGCTGCAGGCAATGTGAAGCCCACCACTCAAAACAAGACAACACAATGTCCCCAAGGGGAGAAAAACCATCAGCGCTTTTCAGTCTCTCGTTCTTGTCCGAACTCTTCAAGGTATAAGAATGCTCATCTCCAACCGAGCATCAATGAACACCCTACATTGCAACTATTTGCTCTTGCAATAATCAATAGTGACACAAATTTTACAGATATATAGCTATATAGTAATGTATATACCTCCAGTGTGTACACAGTCTGACCACTACCTCTGATGGGATCAGAGCCTCCTCGGTGTGACAAGAGACCGCCACAGAAAGGGTGCATGCAAGAAGAGTCAATTTTCTGTGTTGAATAGTGGAAAGAATTAAATAGTCAACTTCTCTATACGAACTGTGGCATGGGTTCCTATCCCTCTGCCTTTTCAGTGTTGCTCTTTCCTCTAAATTAATCAGGAGCTGGGTGACTCAGCAGAATCTTGGTCTGAAGTACGGGGTGTCGGCCCTCTTAAAGCTTGGTCCATTAACTTCTCTAGGGATTATTCTGTTGGTGTTTGCTAAACAGATACCTCAGAAGTAGTTGGATTTACTGAAGCACAAATTGCAAAATTCTACAAGTGATTTTGGGGGGAAGTTTTTCTAGCATTTGATAATTGTTCCTTTTTTTTTTTGTTCTTAAAGACAGTGATCTTAGGAGGACAAGCAACGTTGAGAGATATTTCAGTATTCTCTTCACTTGGCAGTCATCATCTGGACAAACTCTGTAAAAAGAGGAAAAGAAATAATGCTCAAATGTCTGGTGAAAATAGTAACATTTTGGCAGCTGTTTAAGGCTTTGGTACAAGAAACTGTCAGGCCTATTAATATTAGTATTAAGTAGTATTAAGGCTTATTATGATGATTATGTTGGCAACTTCGTGATTCCTGTGTGTTTTTCTAATAAGACTTTAGTTAAAACACGAGATGTAGTAAAAGAAAAGTCAAGTGGCAGAAAAACACACAGGCACTCAGTGTTGGAGGAGAGCAAATAAAAAGAACATCTCACCCTCGTAGTTGACCTGACCATCGCCATCAATGTCAGCCTCGCGGATCATCTCGTCCACCTCCTCATCAGTGAGCTTCTCCCCTAAGTTGGTCATGACGTGCCGTAGCTCTGCTGCACTGATGTAGCCATTACCATCCTGCAGATGCCAACACAACAACCTTTCTTATTGCATTTATTTACCATTTTACATAACATGATGCCCTAGGACAGCCAGGTCAGTAATACTTTATAATCTCTCTCCTCACTTATGGGGTTACCTTTATGATTTGGCTGTACTTCCTCACCAGCATTGGCTGGCTTGATTAGTCACTAATGAAAAGCATTTTAAATGAACCAAAATGCTACTTGAGGGAAAATAAAACAGCAATGTTGTGCAACAGCTCAACATCACGCACAAATCAGTTTTGAACAATCTCCGTCTACACATACAGAACTCTATTATGTAAGAGGGTTTCTTATTTTCTGAACGTGGGTATATTGCCATCACAATGATATAATGACTGTACAAACTAAAACAGAGTTGCCGATTTTGAGCGACGCTACTTAATAACCTCAGTTATTAACTAATGTACCTTATCAAAGACCCTGAAGGCTTCTCTGATCTCCTCCTCACTGTCAGTGTCCTTCATTTTCCTGGCCATCATGGTCAGGAACTCAGGAAAGTCAATTGTGCCATTACCTGCACAGCCATGCAAACAGAAAGAGTTTTTTTGTGTTTTTGTGTTACTTTGGTTACAAATTACAAAAAACTGAGCATATCATCACAAAGAGAACATCATGCTTTCATACCACACATTTTTACTAACTACCAAAAGAGACGTGGCTATGAGTACAGACTGTATTCAACCAACTTTAGCTTATCTCAGATACCAGTATGCGTGTATATATCAGCCATGACTTGAAGTACACACCATTAACTTGAAGCACATACATATGACATAGTTGTCCACCAGAGAGTACTGACAAGTTTACAGGACGATAAAAATGCCATGGAGGTAATTTAAAGCCATGTGCTTGTACTGATACCCTAAATATCTCCATACTGGATATACATATACTATATATACACACTGGTGATATTCTCCAGAGGAACATTTGACACGCAGATGACCCTTCAAACAGTGTTTTAAAAAGGAAAATCGTTTGTGCGTTCCTGCTGCTCCTCACCATCAGCATCCACCTCGTTGATCATGTCCTGCAGCTCAGCCTCAGTGGGGTTCTGTCCCAGAGAGCGCATCACAGTCCCGAGCTCCTTGGTGGTGATCGTACCGTCGCCATCCTTGTCAAACAGCGAGAACGCCTCTTTGAACTCTGTGCATTCACAGAAATAACAGCGTCAGTATGCCATGAGCGTTTGCGTCAATACAGACACTTTCAGTCTTTCAAGTAGTCAGAAAACACACAGCAAATTCTAAGCACTGACAGTGGCTCTGTATGACTAATTCAACGCTAGGAAGGAATAAAACATGTAGGATGCTGAACTGATGGCCCCTGATCTATACAACAGCATAACATGAGTATAAGCATTGGTGCGTCTGTTGCAAAATTTCTAAAATATAGGTGTATAAGCAAGTTTCTCATCCTGGGTCTCAAAACCCTACTGATATTCATTTTAGCCACATCATCAGGGTCTGTTTTGTATCTAGAGAAGCCATATGAATGTAATTAACTAGTTAGTAGAATACAACCATAATCAGGACCAGACTGGACCGGAGGCACCACCTCACATCCTCACACGTCTGGTTCCTTCAATCCCTTAGACAGCATGGTTTCTTAGGTAATTTTAAGGAGCGAAAACTAACATGATTAAGGTCTGCACTCACCAGCAATCTGCTCCTCAGTCAGCTGATCAGCCTATTAAAAAAACAAAATGAGACATTGGTAAAAACATTCACACTCCATGAGATAAATATGGTCCAAAGACGCTACATAAAATACAACAGTGTCTCTGCTGTAATTGTTCAGGTGCAGTTACACGCAATCCTTGAGCTGGAATAAGCCTCATGGCCCGAGCAACCCTGTACAAGATTTGTTGGATGAGTATTGAAAATGATGGTCAGTGCAGGCTGCATAAACAACAAATGTAGATTGTTGCTCTCAGGGTACGCAGACTGTGAAAAACAAAAACAACTGTGTTTTGTCAAAAGCTTAGAACAGATGATTTCTATTCCTTCATCAATGACAAACACTACGTGTCATACCAGAGACTTAGTATAACAGTTGTTCCCATTCAATCCTGTAGTTCTTGTTTAGTTTTTCTACAATTGCCTTAAAGCTCCCAAACAATAGAGACGATAAAGTGGTCTATTCCAGATCTAGGCTTTCGTTTGAATTCACAATCACCATAATAGCAGCTATACAGGTTGGGATTAAATGGATATTATCACTATGAACAGACAACAACAGACTGCCTGCCAAAGCTTCACAAAGCACTTAAACATGTAAACTGTTTTTATGACAACAACTCAACACATAACAAAACATCTCACAGTGAAAATGCAGAAAAAAAAGACATTCGTAAACCGTTTCGACTGTTGTATTTCACATAAAGATCAGACAAATAACCCTGCTGACATATAAGAAAGCTACAGCTGTTTTTACACATACTTTTTGCGTTTTCGTTTGTTTTGGGGGTTTTTTTAACCAACGTACTGTCTGCTCCAGATGAACAGGTGGAGATAATGCACGAGGCCATGCAACAATGGTGACATTATATAAAGCAACGGACCAGCAACAATGCAGAAACAGACCACTGCAACACCAGAAAACTACAACACATCCACTTGAGGCTCGGACTTTGGTCGTAGACCTTCTTCTGCTACATGTCGACGTTCCAGTGTACTTTAAAATGCAGGCTTTTAAAAATGGCAGCTGAAATAAAATGCTGGGAATATTTGACCAATCGGAAATGTTGAGTGCTGAAAGGCCAATGCCAAAAGTTCCTGCACATTTGAAAACAACTACCCCTCAAGAAGGTATTTCTTTGAGGAGTAAAATAATATTCCCAGAAGTTAATTTAGACTCTGGAGCCTGTGGTGGAAAATCACCAAGTTCCTAAAAATGTTACTGGCTCCTGAAGAAAGTTTCTGTGTTTGAGACACTCTTTAGGTTCTTAACCAATGCATACCCTCTGCAGTTACTGTCCATCTCGATTAGATTCTCATCATGATTAGAGGCTAAATCTCCATTAGTAGCCCAACTTGTCTATTTATGAATGATCTTTCTACTGTTGGTAATATTACACATCACAGCTGCGGTTCTTTCTTTTTCTTGCCTACAGTGAGTGAACGATACTCAAAGGCTAATTTTGGTTGTAAGTGCCTTCAGCATGAATATAAAGGCTTTGCGCTGTGTAAACAACCTACACTGATCTATGCCAATGCAAATACACTCCAGACAAACCAATTAAAAACAGATGACGATATTATCCAACAGCTGGACTCAGACATTTCCTATGACCTAACTACAGACTATTCCTCTACATAGGAAAACAATTAAAAATGGCTAAATATTGTTTAACCAGGCTCTCCTTTCAATATGTGGGGAAATAAATTAATTGGCCTTATATTGATTCCAAGGTAGTATTTTATTGAAGTGGGATCTTGTGTTCTGTTTGACCTAAAATTAAAGATTTTCTGTGGTAAAATCATAAAAAAGATATTAAGAAAACCGTGTGCTAAATACCTGCTGCTCTAGGATATTTTACGGCTTTCACTTGTAGCAAAGCATGAATAAGTTTGCATTCATTCATCCAGTCCATTTTTCTACTTTGTCTGAGGTGTCATTCTGTCATCCTCATGAGGTCTTACCAGGCCTGTCTAAGTCAGTCAACATGCCCACTTCAGGCTGAGAAAGTGTGATGAGGGACGGGTATAAATACTTCACGGCCCGAAATACACACGCCTACTATAATTAGTGAGACACGAACAGGGTCGCCAATGTAGCACACTGAATATCACCGCAACTAACCACCTCTTAGTGCCTTTTTTTTTTTTTACTGAACAGATGTGAGGCTTCGGTTTATCTTCACAGACTAACCGCTGTGCCAACTGTTGCTTGACAGGACTCGCTGCTTTGTGTCGGTGTGCAGTTTTTCATTTTGTCAGGAAGTTACTCTCAGATGACTTGGAAATGACTGGCATTATCAGACATAACAAAAATGGTACCTGCTGTGTACAGTAAAACCTACAAAGCAATGACAATATAAGACTATTAACCGAGTGATAATACAATATCGTCATACAGCCTGAATACACACTTTATTCAAGTGCAGCTTAAAATTGTAATTAAGAGCTTAAATACATTAACTCATATAGCTTGAGAGCTATGAAATAAACACATCTAGTTTTCTGCACGACAGATGAGGGTTTTTTTCTAACAATCCCATGCCTTTTTTCAAAACCGAAAGAGATTAAAGCTAACATTTCTGGAGCTGGAGGTGGTGGTAATGCCATGTGTTCTTCGAGTCAATTTCAATGAGTCACCATGTTGGTTTGGGGGAGGGAGGGAGGTGGGGGGTTGGGGTAAAAAAGAAGGGAGCAAGACAGACTGCAGAGTATCCGTTCAGTCCACTGCCAGCCAATTCAGTGGTGCTGAAGCAAGCAGCGTGTGGATCAGAGCACAGCATGCTCGAGCGTTAGAGGATTATTTGTACGGCTGCAGTGAAAAGCGCCAGGTTATTAAAAAAAAAACCCACAACCCTTTTATTTCTCCTCTCAACTCATCAGTAAGCAAGAGATCACATTGCATTTCCTCACATTGGGTGCAGGAAACCGACAGGAGGGCTGCAGGTGATTTGTTTGACATGGCACAGTCAAGACACACAAATTCTGTTTGCCCAGCGTGCAACCAAGATTGTTGCACGATCCCAAGTTTCCTCACTTGGCGAGAGGACAAAACCTACCACAAGGCCATGTGTCTGAGAACAACAGACAAAAAGGATGAGACACACAGGCAGGGATTCATCTGCGGTGCCACAATGGGGCTTTTTTTTTTTTTAAAAAAAAGATTTTTATTTATCTAGTTCGTTCCCATTTTGGAGGGTGCACTGCGGGTCTTGACAGCCTACTGCACCAAGGTTCAATGCAGGGGGGGAGGAGGAGGGGGAGAGGAAGGAGGGGTGGCAAAAAGGATCATCCAGCAGGAGCAGACTGCGGTTCAACGTTATGGCGCAATACGTAACGGAGGAGATGCTGTCATGGTGGTGCTGCGAGAACTCACAGTACGAAAGCACCCCGCACAATCACACATGCATGTAGTGTGACAGACAAAAGTGTGGCTGACAGGGAGCTGCACACTTCCACCTGATTTGATTTCTTATGTAACAGCAGCTGGTGGCGATTGCAACCTTTTATTTATTTATTTTAATTTTTTGGCTTCCTCTGCTTGTTGCGCATGTCACACTCCATCCAAAACACCCTGCGACGAGAAGAGGCCTGCAAGAAGAGCTGCAGCAACTTATCATGAGGGATTATTATTAATAAAAAGGAGGCAATAGTCAGCCAGAGTTTTGATATCTGTCTTGCAAGATTAACGAGACACTGGATGGTCTATTTTTACACAGCACCCCCTTTCTCCACCACCTCCACCACGCCCACTCTCGCCTCAAAGCAAACCATATGAATATCAAAAATATATAGAAAAATAATAAAGAGGCTGCAATCCTTTATCCGAGCTTGTAAGTTAACACGCAGCATTTACACAGCAGCAAGCCAAATGACTGATGTGACATTACAGCAGGAAACAGGCCGCCTGCTTCCCCTGTCTCTCTCTGCGCATGCAACACATAAATAATACACAAATTGATTTTCTCTCATCGACTGCTGCATTTATAGGACACACACAAAAAAAACATAATATTGCATGTGAGGTTATGTACCAGCAGCAATTTCTACATTTTTGTAACTCCTATATATATATAAAAAAAACACATTAAGATGCTATAGTTAGCAAGCTCGAGTGCAGTTTTTACGCCGGGTTATTAGATAACTAGCGGAAAGGCTTTAATGCAATGAAGATTACTTGCCGGCTGTTTATTTCGAGACCGTTACCGACAGCTAGCTAGATGCTAACAGGGTAACAGGGCTACTCACCATTGTTCCGTAGACTTTTTAAGCTCCGTGAAGACGAAGAAAAACAGCCAAATGTAAGGTTTAGTATTCGCCTTACGCAGGATATAGCCGGTCTAGAAAAGTACGTAAATGGCAGCAAACTTTACTGAGGTGTAAGAGAGAGTAAATCTGTGCAGACCGTCCCAGTGTTGCTGCAGAGTTGCCCGGAAGCCTCAATCCAGCAGCGCCGGCGTGCTCATACTGTTGAGTCCTGTATCCCTCCGCCGGTACACCTTCGGTCGTCCCACTCAAAAGAAAGAAAAACCACCAAAATAACGAGCACTGCACGCGTGAAAGGGTTTATATCGCAATATGTGTTCACTGTTTATCACCGAGTGCCAAGTCGCGACAAAGCAAAGTAGTTGTTGCTCTATTTAAGCGCGCAAAGATACCACCTCCCTCCGCACCACCACCTTTGAGGAGGGACGCTGTATGGAAGATTAACAATGCTTAAAAAAGATGCAAGGTGGCAGAGGCCGCCACTTCAGGAGTGTTTTTCTCCTCTTTGTATTCACATTTTTTTATTATAATGTCCTCAGTGTCATCCAGCATACAGACAGTTGTGATGCATTTGTGGTTAACAGTTCTGATCTCTAAGAATAAATTAGTTTTTTTAGTGTGTTCCTCAGATTTAATCTATGTGTGTTTTTTTTCACAAAGGTGCAGAAGTCAGAGAAAACTATTAACTATTTAACCGTTTAGCTTCTCTTACATGTATGACATATAACAAGGTGATGAACAGGTGGAAATCAATAGCATGTTTTGGATTCATCACATATTGAAACATGTTTGTTATGATAAATCACAACTTGGATAAAAATTAAGTCTCATCCTGAGTCACCAGAAATAAACAATATTAACAGTAAACAACACAATTTAATTCAACATTTGGGAACGTCCCTTGAAACTTGGATTCAAGGATTCTACGAACATCTTGTGTACAGTGACCTTTATGCTTCATTCACGCAAAACCATTTGATCAAGTTGTTTTTCATATGAAGGAAATATTTCTTAACATATTAGATATAAACAGACACTAGAGATGTAAATGAATAAATGCAGCTATACATAAATACAACATGAAAATATTCATGGACTGTAACACTGAACAAGAATGGATTACTATTAATATTGATATTAATATTAAGCATTATTAATTATCAGCGTACATACATGTATATCAGGATAAATGTTCATTTATAATACATGTCTATTAATTTACTTTCCATATAATTGAATAAGTCTACATATCTCATTATTAAGTTATATGGATTAGTGTTTTTATGTAATCTGGTACTATAACCTCAGGATTCTTTGTCCTGTGACGTCTCTGAGATTGTGTTGGACCAGAGAGGAGGAGTTGGAACAAATAGTTTCCAGTGTGGGATGGAGCTGCAGTGATATTTCCTGCTTGTTGCTGGACTCTGGAGATATGTACGTCCTAAATGGAGAGCAGGTTGGCACTAATTATTCTTTCTGCAGTCCTGACGGTCGTCTGTCTGTTCATGTCCTGTTTGGTACCAGACTGTGATGGATTATAACTATATTTACAGACTATCTCTGGCTTTTTTAATTCAGTGTACTAATTTGTTATGCAAATAAGCCCATCAGATCCTTCAGATCCACAGACTCCCTGCTGCTGTCAGTCCCTAACCCGAACTGTGAAGTTCATGCCTCTGGATGTAGGAGCAGCAACATCAATTACAGCTTAAATGAACCCGCTGAAAGCTTTTTTCTTCATATAGCCATCCGTTGTTATCACTCTACTGCCACTTAGAAATTATAAGCACATCTCTACAGTTTTTATTTACAATAATGATGACATAAGATGGATATGATCACTTTAGTAAGTAAGGCCTATACATACTTGGGACAAGATTGGTTTTATTTATTTGTCATGGTTAAAACCTCTGTGTCAATCTTACGTACTGCACTTTGGTGACTTGTATTTTCATGTAAGTTACAAAGTGTTCCAGTAGAGGGTGCCCTTGCTTCAATATTACCTATCTGTAGGAACACCAAGCTGGGTGTTTCCTCATAAATGAGTAAAGGATTTTTAAAAAGTGAATGTGTGGGGGAAAAAACTGTAATTGGCATATATACAATATTACATAGCTAAAATAGTTTCCTAAATATTCAATTCACTTATGACTTATATTGTGATGTGTAAACCACAGGGATTATAATCATACCACAAGAACAACAACATCCGCAAGGAGCAAGTAAAGAAATAACCATTTAAATGGACGGTTATAATTACCAGGGTGGGCAGTAATTCCTCTGTCCTTAGGAAGTTGACTTGGACACCGGAGGGCAGCTGGCCCAAGTTCTGTACAGCAGCAGCTTGAGAACAAAACATGTCCTCATTTCTCTGTTAGGCTGTAATACACAGCATCCTTCTATGTAATTCCTGTGCATGTCCTGGGAATTCTAAATTCATACATCAAACAATAGAGTGAAAAAAGTTTATTTCCCCAAAGGTATAATATATTAGTTGTTTTCGCCACTTGATGTGCTTCCCCTCACTTTTACTTATTTCTGTAGACAATACACTATACTTCCGATACCAGTAAATGTTTGAAACAGAGCTAAAAATAGATACAGAGCCTTTTTAAAGATTAGGGCTAACTGCTCAGGGAGGGCTGTAATATGCAGCATATGTGTGTTCAGTCACGTTAATGTGCAAATCAAAATAAAGCAAACACAATAAAGAGAACCCACCAAGAGAAACACACTGTGGAAAGTCCAGCGCAGGATCTTGCTGCATGTTACATCATCTGCAACTTTTTAACAAAGTGGAGTGGAGTGAGAGCAAGTCACAGAAACTTGGACGCCATGAATACTTGCATATTTTCAGTCACACACAGGCTTTCTTAGTCTCGTTCACTCATAGATTATTGACTTGCCCACACACTTGCTTTGAAGTGACTGCCAGCTTTTATGATTGGAAATCAATCAATGACAACAAAGAAAAACAAAACACATGGACCTCTCTGTCTGTAGTAGTTCAGCCATGTCCTTCTCCTCTCTGATCTCTCCCGTCTTACTAGAAAGTCCTGATGTACAATATATCACTGAGATCGTGGACTTCATAAAGATCCTCAAAAGGATAATTTCCTGATTGCCCTTAGTTTGTTTGGGTTAGACTGTGCTAACTTTGGAAATATTTGAAAATGACTAGACAGGAAGTTGTTTAGACATCCCCCACGCAGCTGGTGTGCCATACACAACTATCAGCCAAAATCTGTAGACAGTCTGCACATTTAGCCTACATTTTAAAGAGGTGCAGACTTACCAGTACCACTCTGGACAGCCACTCAAACAAAGACAAAGACATCTGGATCTCGTTCTGTGAATCTGGGAACCAAATGCATCAAATTTAGTTTCCATTGCTGTTCATTCGCTTGGGCTAACTGCTCAGGGAGGGCTGTAATACGCAGCGTACGTGTGTTCAGTCACGTTACTGTTCAAATCAAAATAAAGCAAAGACAATAAAGAGAACACACAGAGAGAAACACACTGTGGAAAGTCCAGTGCAGGATCTTGCTGCATGTTACATCATCTGCCACTTTTTAACAAAGTGGAGTGAAGTCAGAGCAAGCCCAGTTGGCCCAGATAAGCCGGGTCGCAGAATCAGCAGTCAGAGCAGATGCCAGATGTCATATCTGAGGCCAGAGAACCATGACCTCAGATATGGAGGTGCTGATTCTTATCCCAGCTTTTCACACTTGGCTGCAAACCGCCCGTTTCTCGTTCAATTATCTCTATATGTAACATTTCAGTTTCCCTTTGCTCTTGAAGCCACCATACTGATGGTGATCTTAAAAGGGGCTCAGTGCTCACTCATATTTTTAACTAAACAGTATTCCAGTATCAATATTCTTTTGACAGTATTTTCTTTGCCCTCAGCTTTCACTTTTTGAAAAATAAAAACAAAAAACAAACAAAGAAATGTGGAAATTCCTTGTATAAGTGGTAAAACCTACAACAAGGTGCGTGTTGTGGAGTCGCTAACTAAGACTAGAACAGTGTACCCAACTAAACTGAACCATCTTCTCAAGGCTGCTTCAGGTTAACGATATTTAGTCACAAAAACAATGGTAGTGGAATGCACCTGCTATGCAGCCACTGCCAGAGAGCCAGACATGAACTACGACTGCACAAAAGTCTCTTTTAACAGTGGGAAGAGACTCCAGGCAAAAGCTACGTTAAAAGACTAAAATAACTCACACAACTTAACTCACACAACTTACAGTACAGTACCTCTCTGACCAAAAACAATTACCACAGAAGCCTACCAAATATGTCACTAAAATTAAGTGTCCAATCAATAAAACTGTGAAAAGTATGCTGGGAGCAAGAAATGCACTTTTTGGAATGAGAGACTTGAGCAGACTTAATCAAATAACACCTCACTCCTGCCCCATTTGTAGGTACCCCCTTGATCTTGCTCCCATGATCTTGATTTTGGTCACCATGTAGTGTAAACCCCTTTATCTCACCTCCTTTCATTTCCTCCTGTCCTCTCCTACTGTTCCTGAACCCCAATCAAGACCTGATCAGTAACTCTTTCCTCATCAGCATTTACATATTGTCTGTTCTCCAACTGCTGCAATATACTGTACTCAGAACTCAAAAAACACCTATCTCAGACTTCAGTTATTCAAGGCACTAGATTCTCCTCGCCTAATTTGTGTTCCCAGGCATAAACACATCTGACATCACACGTGAGGATGCACTCAGTGAACAGAAAGCAGATAGAGTTTGTGCTAGGAAATATGCTGTAATGACTTTGTAATGACTAATTCCCAGCTGACAGCTGTAGTGGTCATCCAGGAGATGCTTTTGCAAATTGAAGAATTACCATTCAAACATCACGTGCTACGGGCAGAAATGTTTTTCTGCACAGATGCACAAGGAAGCATCTTGATCAGAAGTCAGGAATATCCTCTCTGAGCTTCCCACTCACGATGGATTGCAGCAAAAGAACAGGATTAAACAAATACAAGTTCCCCTGAATAACTGAATGCACAATGCCCCATTTTTTCCATGAACTGGCTTGTGGTTCTGACAAAGAAGGAGAGAGCACACAATGCTAGAGGTCAAAAATGAAACAACTGTATGATGATTTATATTATAATATTGTGTTATGATATGATATCTACAAAAGTGAAGTATGTGAGTGTGGAGGTGAGTGTGAGAAGATGCGGCATGTTAACAGATAACACAAAGCAAACAAACCCAGCAGACCAGGAAGGCTTGTGAGCTCATCAAGGCGATCCAGGTCACTAATGTTGTGCATTATCTCAGCCTTCTTCCTACAAAAGGAAGAGGAAACACAAGCCAAGCCAAACAGAGTAGAGACTAAAAAGTGGTTCTCACAATCATTGAAGCCTGAGCACTTAGGTCATCAAAAGTCTTATTTCCTTCCTTGAAGCTGCTGCCACAATGTGCTTGCTGTAAATACAAAGCAATGGCCAGATTTCCTGATGGATAGAGATACACACTGCTTTATCTGGCCTAAATCTGCACGTTATTTGGCTTTATTACAGGACATGACAGCTATTATGTTTTGTTTCATCAGGTGTGTTTATTTATTAATGAAAACATTAATAATGACAACGAAAGTAGGGAAACTACAGATCATTATTCCTGTTTCACATTAACCAAGTGGTCTAGCATAGAATACATTGTTTTGATTTGAACTATTATCATATCTTTGTTTCCCAGAGATTCCACTGTCTATGATTATGTTGCACACTGTTTCCACTTGAGATTCATCACAAAGGCATTTAACAATAGCAGTAGGAACACACGAGCGCCACAACATGCTGTGGCCTGAGCTGGAGACGGCTTGCACCTGCTGCCTATGGCGAGTGTCATCTTCACAACAACAAATATGTGGATCAGAGTGAAAAAGAGGTGGTCTGAGTTGCAGCCTATACCTGCGGACATTGGTATACATCCAGGCCAGTGTCGCCAGCATCCAGTTCAGTCCCTGCTTGATAATCACAGAGATGGCGTTAAAAAGGGAGTATGTGCAGCACACTCCCAAGAGCATCATAAGGCAGTTGGCGACCTGGTACACTCGGGTGTTCTCATGGTGCTCTCTCTGGCCGCTAACAAAGTCCCCAAAGCCAACTGTGCTGAATGCCACAAAGCAGAAGTAGAGAGACTCCCAGTAAGTCCAGCCCTCCATGGCTGAATAGAAGGATGCAGCCCCACATGCGACCAGCAGGACTGCAACAAAGAGGATGAGCGTGACCTGGTATACAGACGGTTTCCATTCTTCATTTCTGTTACCTTCACTGAATCTGCCGTCCTCTGCCGTCCTGCCTGCGCCGTGTCCAGTTCTCCGTCTGTGGCACCAGAATATTGGGAAGCTCAGTAATGCTATGACTCTCTCCAGGAACAGATTGAAGAAGAGTATGGTAGCCGAGCAGCCCAGCAAACCATAGAAAACAAGCAAGACCTTTCCTGTCACCGTGGATGGGGCCGTCACTCCAAACCCTATTAAAAACATTGTAGGTTAAAGGTCACACTAGTGTTACTGAGTGCTATGATCAC
>JBAJHX010000049.1:11303770-11314187 GCA_037176925.1 Amniataba percoides | reverse complement strand
CAGTTGTACACATATACACAGGTCCAGATTAACATCCAGTGAAACACTTGGAAATAATGAAATTGAGTGACTCAAAAGAGCCACGGTTGTAATCAGTGAGGACATGAGTTTTACTGAAAAAGTAGGTTTTCCCAGGCATCAGTTTGGGGGAGCTGCAGTGATGAGATATTTTCAGGATGTGAGGTGAGGCCAGAGGTGTCACAGTGGCACGTTCTCCTTGGATTTTCATTGCATTGCGCAATGAGATGCTTTCCTGAGACACGCTCTCCACAGTCCCGGTGAATACTAAACAAAACATAATACATTTACATATACACATATATCATGTACAGTGTGCCCCGCCCTCCAAATCTTGATTAAAAACTGATATCTTACTTTCTTTGCAAAGTTCCTCTTGATTCAGATTGTTCAGGGACAGAATCCCAATGGATTCTGCAAAAAATTATTAGCATTATAAACATGTTACTGCTGCAGATGCAGGAAGTGTAGCAGCACATCAAGCTGAAATAACAAAGCTTAAATACTATTCTGTGTTCTCCAAACATCACACAACTGACCATTTTTCTGTTGATTTCCTGAGTGGTGTGCTGGACTCAGCTTTCCTGCACAGCATGACCACAGAGCGGTGTTATAATAGAGGTGACTGCAGCACCTAAATCCTGTCCTCTTGGCATAGAGTATTTCTTTGTCCTCACTTGAGCAGCAGACATACTAGATATAAAGTAGATATAGGAGCAATATGAATTAGTGGCAAATAAAAATATTCTGTACAATCACACTTTAAGATGGCATACATTAGCAAATGTATATGATAGATAATGGCCAAAAAGGCAGACTTTGCCTTCAATGGTTTAGTCTTCTTATATACATTTAAGGTCATCTCTATGTTTTAAGAACATGGGAACAATGTACAATTTAGTAATAGACATAATACCAGTTCTTATTAATGTTAAAACCTACTGATTGGTTAATCAGACTGGATCCACAGCACTTCATGTCTTTCCCAAGGATGCCTAAGTGTGTCAGATTGTATAGATTACTTCCGCAGCATTTCATCTGTTGGTTTTTAATGTCATATGTTTGGACTCCACAGCAGTGTGTGTTATTTCCTTTAGGAAGTCTGGGTGAAGACAGAGAACACAAGTCAGGTGAGAGAGATAAATAATTCATTATTATGTTATAAAGACAGATCACTTTACATTACAAAAGCAGTTAGGATGTTCTTCCCATAGGTAGGAAGATTCAAACACAGTGTCCAGAAGCAACTATGTGGCAACTTTACTGATTGTTTCTTCAGACATGGGTTTGACAGATAGACAGTGAGACATTGTACAACGTCACTTGGCCACTTCAGACGAAAAAGCTTTGAAAAAAGTGTGCAAACAATTAAATTATCATGTAGCAGACAGAACGTAATCTGGCTAATGTAACAGACACAGACCAACTGTCTGCATGTGTCTCTTGATTTGCTAATCACTGACCTTCTCTGTCTGCCGTTTGATGCTGGCCAAGTGCCCAAAATTGTCTAAGATGAAAATAATAAGACTGACAACCTGAGAGTGCCAGAGATTCAAACAATGGTTTGAAAATTTAATTGATTTATACACACACAAACAGCAATGCAGCTGTAGAGTTACACAAACAGAAATTCCTTGGCTTAGTAGCTGGCTGTGTTTTACAGGCCCCGAGAGCAGACACTAATGAGGTACGGAGTCAGCAGAGTGGCTGGAATGCCGACTTGTCTGTGAAACTGTACGCTGTCTGCTACAGAGAATTTTCCTTTGCCACTCCTGTCTGGTTTTGTCTGTCTCCTCAAGCACTCTAAGAGACATTAGAGTTAACTATTTCCCATACATGCCCTGTCCTTGGCTGTGGAAAACAGACTGAAAAAAAGAAGTTCCCAAAACCCATGACATGCACCAACACATTAAACAAATGTCTCCCTGTAGATGCACAGGCATACATAATCACCTGCGTCCATTGCAGCAGATTTCATCATGAGGCCGATAGATTTCTGTTCCACAGCAGTGTTGTCCAGGTAAGCCATGAAAGTGGGAACAACAAATTGTCTCTTCTCTTGGGTTGTAAGGCCTACCGACTTCTGAACATTCCTCTCCATGTTTCCTGTCTTTGTACAAGGTGTTATTGCAACAGAGAACTCCATGTTGTGCCAGGCCATACGGTGTCTCTCCGCAGCACTTGAAGAATCAGAGGAAATACAATAAAGATGTCATTATGTGTACACATACTCACACAATACAAACAGGCCCAGTTATATACATGAAAATGCACATACATACATGAATGAAACAAAAATGATGCAAAATACAAAGCTAAAGAAAATATGTAAATAAATAAATATAAATTGACACATAAGATGCAAACAAGTTGGTTAAGTCTTACCAGGACATTGTTAAATATCCTTTTGCATAGGCAGTTAAACGACGCTACTGGTTGCGAGGATTTTTGTCCGTGAGACACAAAACACCCTCACTTATAGGTTAAAAGGAGCTGGGTGGAGCTCCGAGCTCTCTTAGTGAAAGCCGCACCAAAACAGGAGAGGGTTTTTTCTGACAATGTATTATGAACTGCTGTCACATCTCAAACTCCTATTTAATTATTCAAATAGATATTAATAGAATGTGTTTTTTTTTATTAAAACTATTGCCACAAGGCAAATGAGGTAGCAATTTAGAAAAAGGACCATTTCCCTCAGAGGTTTAAGTTTCTCTTTTTTTCTCTTTGGAAAAGAGTTAAATAAACTAAAGCCATGAAATGTCAGTGACTATGGTGGTTTAAATTTCCCACAGTAAACGGAAGCTGGAGGTTTCCACCTAACTCAAGTGATAAGATAGGCCAGAATAGGTCAGTCATTACTTCATCCATCCAAGGCTCCCTCTCAGATACATGGCCATCACAGCAGATTTGTTTATGCTGGTCATAAACTTTAGGAACAGCGGCAGATCCTTAAAGAAAAAAAAAGGGTGGGGGTGAGGGGTGGGTGGTAGGGGTGGAGTGGTGGTACAAGACAGAACAAGAAAAGTTCATTTATCAGATGAGAGATGTCTATGAAGGGTGACTCAGAGGGTCTGAGAGAGGATAAGATTTACTGTGTGAGAATATTTAACTTGGCACATTGAGCTAACCTGCATCTGCTATTTGAATTCTTTTCCCAACCCAAACCCTCTTTCATATTAATGTCTGAGAGCCTGCCTTCACTTTTTCCAAGTACAATTGTGAGAAGACCAAGGGTGTTACTATTTCCTTTGTCACACACAATAATATTGAGGAATTAAAAAAACAAAAAAAAAACAAAACTGATGGTGCAGAAAGCTTCTTCTTTTAAACCTTTACAAGTGAGAAGTATCCAGTCTGATGGGATAATAGTAGCCTCAGGGGAGAAAAGAAACTCTCCTGTGTTTATGTCATATCCTAATGATACATGTTAATGATAACATCTGATCTCCAACAATGATTTGCTTAATGGTTGGTGTTTATCTATAATGAACCACCCTTGTCACCCTGCTTTCGTTTTACACAGACATCTTTTGTATTTAGCAAACAGCAAATACAGTACGAAACATCTGTTGCTCATCCCTTTTTTAGGATGTGTGCCAAAAAGCAGTGACGCAAATTTGGTTTGATTCAGTCTCCTGCCTTAGGCGGTGGTGGGGAAAAAAATGCCTGTTCAGCACGCCCCCTCAATTAGACACATAAAGTTGTTTTTTTTCCTTTAATCTGGTTTTTTAATAGAGAAAATAATGTAATGCTTCATTTCCTCCCTGAGCTCTTGCACATAGTTACTTTCTCACCCCGCCCGCTCCGGCCCTTTCTGGCTGGATTTGTTGCTGTTATGATCCATTCCTACAGAGTATGTGCAAATTTTCCAATCCCGCCCTGATCAGCAAACATCTTGACCTTTCCCACCCAAACTATAGAGTAACATTGATTCTCTATCTTCTCCCATCTCACAGGGGAAAAAGCTTTATTTTACTGTGTATTATCAAAAAAGAATGAAGACATATGACTCAAATGTTTCTAAAGCAAAGTGCAACACATTTCTTGATTGTGTCTTATTTATATTGTATACTCAGGGAAAAGTGCTTTCTTTTTAATGTAAGTCTAGCCCTGCTTTGCTTTTGTGACCTGTTTTTATCTGACTTGATACTTCTGGAAAATTTCCCCTTTATTTCAGATCCCTCAAAGTGTTTCTGTATGCCAAAACAATACAAGAAACTATTAGTAATGACAAGATCTAAAGATTTATAACGTCATATGCCCTTAGGGCACAGAGGCTTTGCGTGTACACTACTGATTAATGCATTCAACTGGCAAAATCTATCAAAACAAAATTATTAAGATGACATAATGTCATAACAAACTAACAGATTCAACACCCATGCACCCACTGTTATACCTGAGGCACCACGATAATGACGGTTTGTCTGGTTTCTCCCACAACAGCCAGATTTCCTTGGGTCGTAACACAATGAGCCACAGAGACTTCCCTCTGGCTCAGTGCTGTGAATGTGGAAAGACAAACAGCAAACAAACCCTTTCTATTAGAAAGGATGGGTAAGCGATTCTTTGTGCGGCAACATTAGTTTGCAAAGTTTGCATGACGGATTAAACACAAGTCATCTTAATATTGATGGGTTAAAGGTTCACTGTGGAGTTTGAGACCTCTGGTGCTGGACACTTGTTCTTTTACAAGAAATTACCAAAGGGGATCTTTAGCTTCACCCAGTTTCCATGTCACCCATGGGTAAAGCCTGAGTGTGTATAGTAATGTAATATATTAAAAAGAATACTAAAATGCCTCAAGAACCCACAATCACATCAGTAATTTAGTATTGATGGGTCAATATTAAATCACATGAGTTTTACTCTCAAGGATTAATTGATGATTGTCAGTGTGTTGCAAAAATAATGCTGTCAGTACAACAGTTAAACACCTTGGTTGACTTACCAGTTGGGTTGATAAATCTAAAAAAATAAAACAACACAAAAATGTAAGTATCTTAAACGGTATACTGCAGCTTTGTTGCAAATATAAAGTAGTTGACTACATCATATTGCCAGGTGTTTCTGTAATTCTGACTTCATCTGTAATGACATATTGTTTTACAGATAGTGGATCTATATGTGAGATTACTGCACATGGAATTCTAGCCAACACTGACACAACTCACAAACTGATATATCTTAGAGATAAATCACATAGTCTGAGGGTAGTTGCAGTGGTAGACAGTTGTGTTTCTTACCTTTGGTTTCTTAGCTGTGAACATAAAGCATGAAGTATTTTAGTGCACGTGGGCGAATACAATACCACCATTCATTGCAACAGAAATGTCAACGAACACATTTTTTATCAAGATAAAACTGAAGAGCATGTTGCAGTGACTCATTCTGCTTGTTCAAACATTTACTGTAATTACTTTCTGGATCCTAGAGATTCTGAAAAATGATGAGAAAATGTTTCTAGATTTGTGATCAGTTCATCAGCTGATCAAAAGGTGTCACAATGTCTTATTGTGTTAAGTGATAAATATGTATTGTATTTTTTAAGAGTTGAGTAATAAAGATAATTACTGGAAAGCTTTCACCAAACCAAAACGGACAACCCACTGGCCATGACAATAAACAACATGTGTACATGTGCAACATGTAATAATTTAAAGGTACTCTTTTAACCATGAACCTGAGAGTATGATCTTATTCTAAGAATAAGAGTGCATTAGACAAGGGACAACATACCTGACTTTTCTACACAGCACCTGGAGTTAATAAGATTAATCTCAAGTTCATCTAACTGTGCACAGCAGCAGTGAGTTGTTGTGTTGTACTGCTGATTTCCACACATCAAGTGGTCAGGCATGAGCGTCTGAAGAGTCTTATTCTTCCCTGTGAAAAAGATCAGGATGTCACTTAGCTGTATTGTAATGGCAAAGATTAAACCCAACATAACTCTAACGTCTAGGTATCACAAAACTAAAGTAGTATGAAATTCCTTGTTCCTCACACTATAGTAACAAACAGATTTCCATGAAAACGGGAATGAAAATCTCGTATTGTGCCATCTCCAAATAAACCAAACAGAATTGAATATATTGACCAACATGACTCTGTAAGCAACTATAGATGTACAGCA
Organism: Amniataba percoides; assembly: GCA_037176925.1. Classification (NCBI taxonomy): domain Eukaryota; kingdom Metazoa; phylum Chordata; class Actinopteri; order Centrarchiformes; family Terapontidae; genus Amniataba; species Amniataba percoides. The sequence continues at coordinate 11,308,036 of JBAJHX010000049.1, read as the reverse complement.
TCCATGCAAAAAGCACACTGGCATCTTCAAAGATTACTGTATCTACTCTAAATGGACATACCTCATCATATAGTCTGATGCAGTTTACACCCAAGCTTCAGCTCCATCTCATACAGTGTGCAATAACTCAAACTTTTTGCAACAATAGTTTTTAGAGCAATGACTTTTGAACTGACCGTCTTTACAGAACTCGGAATCAACAGACAGTATCTCAAGCTTTGACTTGTCCCTCGCTGAACTGCAGCAGTGAGTCGTGGAATTGTAAGGCTTGTGTTCACAGCAGAGGACCTTCTTGGACTCTCTTGTAAAGACTGTATTTCCACAGCACAGCTGATTATCCACATCAAAAGCCTCTGTGGGAAAAGTGTTTGGATAAAATGAAACAGAATCGAACAAGAACAAGAATTGGTGTTTCATCAAAGGTTATGCTAAAACGACACTGACCAAATCAATATTTGTGGGATAAAGAGTAGAACACACCAAAATAAAACTGTGATTGTGTTTTGTCTACTGTATGATTATATGACTTTTGATGTCCACCAACTGCAGCCATCTTTTACTTACTTTGACCGCAACATTTGGTCTTTGGCGAAGGTTTGGCATTGACAGTTGATCCACAGCAAATTTCATTTAGGGGGTTGAAAGCGGTCGCTTGACAGCAGTCAGAGATCTTTTCACTGAGACCATCTGTAAAAAAACAAAACAAAGAGACGGCTGGTAGCTCTGTTTGTTACGTCAGTGCCGGGAATTTCCCATAAAACAAAGTGTAATAAAGTGTAAAAAAGTGTAATAAACAAATGGTCTTTGTGATGAAGGATGTTCTGCTTCTGTTTCTGTTTCTGTTTGCATACATGCTTATATCAAGTGGCAAGAGATCTTAACGAGAGCTCTTCTAATATATCTTTACAATACCAGTGTTTTAGTGCCATGATGCTGCTGGAAAAGTAAAGTTGTTCAATGTACTAAGAAACCATGCCTGCACTGTACATTATGAAAGGATGAGTGAAACACAAACATTCAGAGATGACAAAACAGCTGTGGCAATACAATAGTATTTATATTTATGTATTTATAATCCTATTTGAGTCCTATGAGTAATGGCAATTTGTTGTGATCCCCTTTAGATTGGCCAAAAGTTGTAATGGTGCCACATTAACTAGTGATGTTGGCACTAGTGAAGCTATTGTGACCTTTTGTTTTGTTTTCTTACTAAAGTAGGTGTATACACTTGAGTCTTTTTGGCTTAACTAAAGCTGTATTATAAACATATTTTAGTGTAGTGCAATATAATTCAACTTCACCAAAAACTACAACCTCCATAATGTTGAATGTCGATCACCCTTCTAAAACTGTTTCAGCCAAAACTGAACGTTCTGCCCTTCATGAAAGTAGAATACACTGGAGGACAGTTATAGCTAAGATTTTGTACATCTAAAATCTTAGACTACACTAGTTTTAACAAGGTGGCCAATGAGAGTTTACATTGAGGTAAATATTACTTTTTTGGCATAGGCATGTAATGAACCACTTTAACCAGGAAATACAGCTCAATATTCAATACCATGCTGTTTAGACCTTTACCAACATTCACTTGTCAAACATGATGTTCCACAAATGATTTTCATGTGAGTTTTGTTACATTTTTTCAAAAGCATTCATTTAGGTGACATGTTATGCACTTTCATTCAACAATGGAAGAAACATCCGACATGGGTGAGTAATAAGACAAAGATGGAAGCATCAAGCGGTATAAGATTGGTATAAGATAAGATTGTCACTGAGAGGTGTTCTATCGGATTTACAGAAATGCAATGTGGAGATAATGAATGGGCATGCTGTTCTTCTTTTATGTTAGGAATACAATTCAACAAGATTTAAAGTGTGTGTGATGGTGAAAGTCATTTCGTACGATGCATCCAGTCTGTGATGAAATTCTTCATTCAACCCATGAGGTGCCCAGGCTAGCAGGTAAGAATGTTTCATCTACCAGGTATGATTGAAATATAATGTATTCTGTAGACTGGTTATTTTTTCTTGGTTTCGTCCATCCATTATCTATGCCGCTTACCCTGACACACAGGGTGCGGAGTCTATCCCAGCAAGATCCCTGGGCGAGAGACGGGATACACCCTGGATTGGTTGCCAGTCAGTCACAGGGCTGATATATATGGACAGACAAACCACTCACATTCACATCTAAGTGCAATTTAGACTCTCCAGTTGACCTAACCTGTATGTTTTGGGATTTTGGGAGGAAGTCAGAGTACCCGGAGAGAAAGAGGAAGGGAGAACATGCAAACTTCACACAGAAGTATGTTGGTAAGTATTTAATTATTATATAATTATTTATTTATACATTTACTTTTACTAGCAGCGTAAGAGAATCACATGTTCATTTCTCCCCTCCGGCAATGTACGCGTTGTTGCTGCTGTTTTGTATTCATTGTTGCCTTTATGATGCAATCATCACATTGCCACCTGTGTTTTTCCTTAAGTTGCCATTGACTTAATAATGTTGGCAAAGAGGGAGCGCCAACTCTGGAACAAGTTGAAACACAGTGCAGCTGGTCTTCAAAGATGTTTTTTATGTTTTATGTTTAGAGTATTACTATTTTCAAATTATTTAGCTAGATTGAAGAACTCCACTGGGATTCTGTCTTTGTTAAATCACAAGACCAACATTTTTTTGTCTGACTGGCTTCATACAAATGTGTCATAATTACCTGTTACGTGGTATGTCTCTCCGTCTTTACAACAAGTGGCATTTTCAGGGCTGAATGCCTTATGTCCACAACATGCAAGGCCTGTCCCTTGATGAAGTTTATTCCCACAACACACGGCCTCGCGGGTGTCATATTCTATTCCCCCGCAAACTTTTCTACAAGACACAGATAACATCGGACAGGATATTATGACCAGCATTTACTGAAATCACACATGCATTATAGTAAATATGAAGAAAATGCAGTTAATTCATGTAGCCTATGCACATTTTACTCTTACCCTTTGTTACACTGCCCCCTAATGGACCTTTAAAAACTACTCACAGTTACACAGCCATTCATACGTGCACATACACAGATTTCCACCCTGGGCATGTGGCTATATTGCATAGAATAAAAACACAACTGTTGCACTGCCATCCCATGTAAAGTGCAGATGATGTTCCTTGTCACTGGGAAACTTTTTAAGGGATGCTGATGAAGCTGGCTGATAAGCAGGAGTAAGTGCAAAAAGGATGGAATTCATTAAGAAAAGATCACTGGAAAAAGAGGCAGAACTTGTGGTGCAAAAGAACGATAACACTTAATAGCTGCAGCTTCTCAATGAGCTGCCAACTCCTGCCTCAGCCCTTCTCCAGCGAATGGTATTTTTCCAGTGGGAATCTATAAATCATTAACAAAAAAAGTGGCATTTATCCATCCTACTGATCTTAACGCGTCTTCACAGTGTCTTTGCCTGCTTAGAAGATTTAAGATTCAATGATTCAAGCCATCTTCCGCTCTCCCTGAGTAAGAAAGTGATATAACTCAACATCCCAAACCACATCACACACACTACAGATTACAGTCAGAAGTGTGTGGTATTTATGTAACATGAAAGAAAAGAACATTAAAAGAAACCTTAGATCGTGGAAAGACTAGAGGGTGGGAGATCAGAGTGAACATTACTGACTTAGTATGAGCATACTTTCAGCCAACTCTTCCACTGGGCTGGGTTGTTAAGAGGCTCACCAGTAGAAATGTCTCAGTGAGAGGGTCACTACAGAAATGTCATGACGTCATTCATCATTAACCTATTAGTTATTCATTAATCATCCATGGGGACCATGAATATGCTCAATGAATATGATGACAAGCTACCCATTTCAGTATGATATTTCTTTTTTCCAAATATTTTAGCCTGATGATACGAGAAAAAGTCCCCTTATGTTTTGGTGGAAACACTGGGGCAGATTCCTTGGAAGCTACTGAAGCCTCTCACGAGATCAGGACTCACTAAAATCACGAGGAGCGCCTTTACCAAAGTTCACAAGCACCGATTTGTCAAGACGTGTCTGACTATATGACTGACTTCACCACAACTCTTATCAGTAGCACCTGACGTCGATAAACCACATTTTGGCTGCATCTCAGAGCATCACATACAGTAGCCTAGTTACACTTCTTGGCTCTTCTGGGGAACATCACTGATACAATGCTGGCCCAACCCACGGCCTTGGCTCGAAGCACTCAAAAAAACACACCCCGTCTCTCTCTGTCTCTC
>JBAJHX010000049.1:11243844-11285779 GCA_037176925.1 Amniataba percoides | reverse complement strand
GAAAGGAGCAGCATGTGGGCCACTGGCATATTTCTCAAGCTCCAGCCTGGCAGGCACAGCAAAGAGCCTCGTTCTTTGCCAAGTCTTAAAAGACACATGGCAATGGAATGATTCTGGTAATGTCAGACACCCGGGCGCAGACAATGCTCGAGACACTGTGAAAAAGAGTGTGAAAGAGTCCAAAATCCAGAAAGCCAAGAGACACTAACACTGGACTGAGCTGGTGACTCCAACAGGAATGGTGAAGCAGGAATTAATTTAACAGAGACATAGCTGTCTCTATCGGCTGTGTCGAGCTAATTGACACACTTGGTTGTTATTATCCTCATCACTTTTATATAAACTTGGTCAAGACTCTCCTGCTTTGCTGTAAAATTCCGTTACGGTAGGTTCTGCCATAGATATCTTTCATGAACGTCTCTCCTGTGATCTCCTGTGTGTTTCTCATCTCACCCACCACATGCTCTCCCATGCTCAGCATTGCCTCTCCTCTTGACTACAGAGAAGTCTCCAGCGACTGCCTCTGCCTGCCAGGTCGCCTCGCATGACCACCGGTACCCCGCTACCTAGCACTTTCCTAAAGACTACTGTGTCTCACCAAAACCTTTGTGTTCTGTCTCTGCCTTTCTCGGTCCGACCATAACCGAAGGTGCAGCCCGGAGGAGGCTCGGTTCTGGTAGCTGGTAATCTGGTTTGAGGCTGATAGTAAAACTGCCAGGAATGTGGCAAGAAGAGGCAAGTCCAAAGTGTGAATCTGAAAAAAAAAAGATGCTGGGCACGTCTTCCAAGAAGAGGAGCAGGGCTGGCACGACCAAGGACTGGAGACAGGGAATGGAGTCCGAGCAGACGAGAAGCCTAAATGAACTGGCGTAGTAACTACAATCTGACAAAATGGAAATGTAGATGTGTTATGAGACGTGTGGTAGTAGGTGGGGCTCTGCCCTGACTCCTGTTCATGTGTCTCCAGTTACTCAATAACAAAGAGACACAAAGGACAGAGAGGGAGAGAGAGGGAGACTTGGGGAGTGGTAGCATGTTAGTAAAACATGGGAACTAGAGTGTGCAGTAGACAAAATCTCAGGAGTTGATAAAACTACTGGAAACCAACGAGCAAACAGGGTGGAACAAAGATAAACTAGTTCAGGGGCAGAGGAAACAATAAAACTGGGAGGCTCATGATAACAATAATGGGGTGATGAATGAAGACCCAGGTGAAAATGATGAGGCACTCAGGACACACACAACAGCTGGATGAGAAATAATAAAAGAGGTTAAAGATTAAAAAAAAAAAAACAGAAAGAGAGAATGTGCATGGACTAAACGATAGGCTGAAACTTGTGTTTTCCCTCCACCATGGCAAACAAGAGCTCTTCTCTGCTGTTAGCTGGCTGCTGTTTGACCTCTTAGAGTGTGAGTCACAGAAGGCAGAGACCAAAAAAGGAATTCCTTTCCTTATCCCCGTTAGGCTTTCATATCAAAGAAACAATGAATTCTTTTCCTGCAGTGAACTTATCACCTCTAAGTGATCCTCCCTAAAAGCTGTGAGAAAGGCAGGGAAAGACTTACATCATGGTTTCCTTCCAAAGATTGCTTTGGGCCATTTAGCAGGAGATGAAAATATTTCAAGCAACCTGTTAGCCGATGGATTCACAGAGTATTACAGAGTAATAAAACAGTAATTGTAAACCTGCAACATGTCCCTTAATAGAGGATGGCTTTATTTTGCAGGATTCATAGCATATTATTTTAATATAAATATATCAAGTTGTGGTAGACTATTATTACCCTGTTATCAACACACTAATTGTGGAAACACAGAAGATCACATTTTGTCCAGTGAAAATCACCTTATTCAGCACCTAAGAAAGTACTTAGACGCACCAGTGGAATATTTATGTACTTGCTACTACATTTTATTGTCAGGCTATGTGATAATAACTAGGCAATAATCATTCAATAATCATAATTCAATCATTCTTATTTTGATATAATGATGAAGGGGGGGGGCTGGGGGAGGGGGGGGGGGTCTTGTTCTGATAGCACTAAATTGATTTGATAATTTAGGCCTATATAGCATCAACCCTCACTTTCACAGAACTGAAAGTGTCACCAATGATCAGGGATTGTATTGTTCTAGAGGTGAGAGAGGAAAGGAAGGTCGGGACTTGGTATTAATCTGAGACAATTTCAGAGGGAACAAACCCCTCCCAAGTACTGTAACACAATTTCCATTATGAGTATCACAGGAAAAAAGTAAACTCAAGCACAAAAGAATCTAAATCCCCAGTGTCCCAAAAAAATGTGACCAGAAACTTCTTATCTGACCTAGGAAGTGATGTTCACCCTTTGGAAACTGCAGCTTGTATGAAATCCTCTACTATGAGGCCATATTTCATGCCAACTACCTAGGTTTTAATTTAATCACCAAACCCAGTGGAAATGGAAAGCATGTGCAATGCAGCTGCTCCCGGAATCCCACGTATGTGAAACTGAGCACGAAACTCTACCCACTTTCACCAGCACATAAACACCACACCACAGGTTCCCTAAGTAGAACCAGTGGGATAAACTAATTAGGGGGAAAGAAACTCCAACAACGTATAATTCAACCGCTTAAAGTTATTTTCAACAGAACAAATTGGACTGGGGATGAGTCCAATCAGTACAGACAAAAGCTCTCTCTCATCCCAATGTACAGTTGTTCCAGCACCCTACTTAACATACTGCCAAATTACACAGGTCATTTCCTTAAGTGTGGACGACTCCCATTTTGTCACGAACTTCAGACAAATAAGGGAGAGCATACACAAGGCGGAAACTCAAAATAAAAATAATTTATTAACTAAATAATACTTACAATCCAAAGCATGAGATACGAACCATCAGTAGTGTCAGTAATGTTTTCGTGTGTTGAGGTAAGTGGAGATAGTGTGTGTGGATGTTGAATGCAGAAAGAAAGGACAAAAGAAAAGAACTAAACCAGAAGTCCATGTGGAAGCTGAGAGAGAGAGAGAGAGAGACTAGGCTAATTGACTCGCACTTTTAAATACTTTCAAGTCATCATTAGCTGGCTCAGTAACAACTTCTTGCTGTCAGGCCCAAATCTGCAGTGGGAGGAGAAAACACAAGCAGACCAGGCAACATAGAAACTCAGGAGGTAATCACAGCATGTGGAACAGCAGAGATGAAGATTTTTTGCCCCTATGGAGGTATCTTCATCGTGTATTGTTGGCGGCACTCTCTGTCCCACACAAGATCAAAGCGAGGTGCTATCTCTCAATCAGCAGGTGGCTGGAAGCCATGTTCACACGTCTCCACTTTAAATGTGCTGGCAAAGCAGTTTCTGAGTTTAACTTCATTACAATGCTTTGACTGTTGAGTTTTTGTACCATGAAGAGTGCAGGCTTTCTGCTATCACGCTGAAGCAGTTTCCAAAGTTTAGGTCAGGATGAAGCCATGACCTCATGCAAAACCTACATCATGCTGGTCATGGGAAATTGGTGGCCCAGAAAGAGACGAGGATTTCAGGAGTCTGGTTCTGTGAACACCAACAGGTGAGAGGCAAAGAAGCTTCTCCTTGTTTTATGGTGATCTGTGTATATAGATAACTATAATACAATTTGTTGCTTTTATTTCTAATTCACTTTCTTAACACGTTCTGAAACTTTTGAAAAATGTAATGCTTAAACATTTAAAAGTTTGATTCTTTCAGCTGTTGAAGATAGAAGATACTTCTATTAATAAACAGTAATAACTACTATACAGTAACTCTGTTGAAATGTTAATCTGGTACATTTTATAGCATTTTATACTTATACAATGTCATATATGTCCACATTCTTTACGTATACCACAGGTACAGACAAACAAATACAAATACTTTTACAGTGTCAATCAATTTAAACTTGTCAGTAGAATCAATAACAAAACACAAATAGTTGCTGCTTTGCCACAGATGTTGCGCTGCATGCTGGCATGCACCCTGAGCTGTGAAACATTTGCTCTCAATAATATATGCAGCAAGACTGTTTGCTACTGTGGCAAGGCCATACACTTATTTAAGCACATAACAAAAAGTGAAAGAGACTTGTAGCTACAACAGAAAAAAGACAGAGGAGGAATAAAATGCCCTAACATTCAGACTCCATGACACAGAAGTAGTCTTATCAGGGAGACTCCAGCAAGGAAAATCTAAATATTGACCAATAAATAAATAAAGAAAGAAACCACTGGCCCATATTTAAACTGAGTTTTATCTAAAAAATAATTAAAAACCTTGTCAACAAACAGTTTAATGACATCTTGACTGCAGACAGCACTTTAGATCAAGTCCAATGTGGTTTCCCCCAGAAACATTCCACTAAATTTGCTCTTCTCAGAGTCTTCCGTGACACAAGAACATTGTCCAATGTGGGTGAATGTTCTGTTTTGCTTACTTATTTAGTTTACACTAAAGAGATTCTGGCCCCTTTAATATATGACTACAGTCAGTCACCTAATTTTGTGACCATAACCACCCAATACACTGCTTAATGAATGCAAGATGGAGTGGCAAAAAGAGATGACACAGACTCACATGGTCCATCTGTGTCTGCATCATCATGCTATTTTTATCTTAATCTTAACGTAATATGAGGAATGGAAAAAGAGAGAAAAACAGATGTTATGCAGCAAAACAGAAGACAAAACCCAGACCACAACTCTGCTGAGAATAATAGTGAGTTAGTGGTTTCTTCTGATACCAGGCACATATATGACTCACCCTATGGTCAAACATGAAGTTCATCACATATCGAGAATTGTGATGTTGTAGTTAATACTCACTTTTTCATCTATGGTCTCAGTCAGAGTCTGGGTCTCAGTGTCCTGCAGTTCATAATCATAATAATAAGTAATCATAAGGGAAGAAAAACGCAACAAGTGTTGGCGAGATGACACAATCATTGCTCACCTTACCTTACCTCCTTGAGCATACAGACACAGTGTCCTCGTCCTCTTCCCTTGTGGATAGGGCTTCATACTAAAACCATTATTTAAGCTCTTTATTGATCACCATTCAACAGAGACACTAAAGCAGTTTCTTCTCATACTCACATGGTCCAATGTGATATCTGGTGGCCTCAACAGGCACAAAGAATTTGCCAGAAACAGATTTAATATCTGTGTATTCTTGTTAAAATACCTCATATTTTAACCCTCCTATTATCATTGGGATCGGTTTGACCCCATTCATTGAATTTATTTATTTTTTTGCTTCATATTTAATGGCTTGTCCTGATTTAATTGGGACAACTGGATAAACATAAAATTAACATGATGATATGTTTTCAATGTCCTGTATTCATGTTGTACCCATCAGTGTTCTTTGGGCCCCGACTTTTAGCTGTATTAAACATAAAAGAAATATTTTACATGCATTTGTTTTGAGTGTTGAGGGGGGGGGATATTGTTATGAGAACTCTGATATTTCCCACACTGTGGGGGCAGAAAAATATGGTTTCCTGAAAGAAATCATGAGTTCACACAGCAAGAGTTAAGCAAACATAAAGAGGCTTACACAGCAGCTTCTTCATGATTTCTCTTGATTCCCTGTGTGCTTTCTCTTTCTGTTCTCTCTCAACTAAAGATAACTTTTAAGAAAAGGTTTTCTGTCTTTGACCATGAAGTGACAGAGAGGAGAATGTGTCTGAGACAGAGGATGATGTTGAGGAGGATGATAATGAGGCATCCTCCTCTGATGAGAATGAGGCCCTCAGTATTCACCTTCCTGTCTCTCAACTGCCAGCAAGCACACTTCCTTCCCTATTTGAATAACAGGGTAGACTTATGTCTGCTTATGTCATCAGATTGGTGCCAGGCTCCACCAGAAAGCCATCAGCCAAGTATATGACATAGCTAACAAATTTAGAGGGGAGGTGTGTGTGGAAGTAGTTGGAAAGATTTGGATGTGATTGCATTTTGTGGGCACTGTCCCTTGAGACAGTATATGCCGGGCAAACCATTTGGTTTCAATGAGATTGTATTTCAGTGGCTAAGAATACATCTTGTATTTATCATCCTAATGACAAACATTGTATTGCCTTAACATGGTGGCATCTTCAAACTCTTCCCAGAGCAGAGCTACACTATAGACTGCATTTTGGTTGCGTATGCTGACGCACGTATGATGCCAGGTGTGCCATGTTCTGTTATGACTGCATTGCATTCATGTGAAACATCTATCTTCAAAGACTTTTCCAGTGCTTGAGTAGTTCTAAATATGATATGCGTTGGACTCATTGTTTTTCTCTCAGTCTTGACAAAGTTGTCCATGGGTATGCTTTTACTTTTGCCGATGCAGGACAATTTTAAAGTGGATGACTAATCTTTTACTATCAGTGTGTTATGGGAAGATGCACACACTAAATGCCTCACATCAATGTAAAAAAAAGAAAAAAATGACATCACCACAACAAACATCACCACATATATCAGGGTCCTGTCCTATTTGTTTATGCCTCAAAACAACAACGAATTTGATTACATTACACTGCATTGGATATCCAGTGTCCAGAATCTTACAGAGAGGGATTTCGTTTTCACATTGCTTTCATCAGGTGCCTCAGTTGCAATGGAAATGTTTCAGAATCAAGCACTTCTGCGTTTTTGTGACCACAACTGATGTGTAGGCAAATCAGAGTAGAGCTTGGGTTTCAGCTTCATAGAACAGCTGAGATTTCTGTGTGACTATTATTGAGTCACACAGTGGAATACAGAGGTCCACTCAGCAGCGGATATTTTGTTATAAAACGAGTCATCTCCTCACTTAAAAAAGGACAAAACCCACTTGTTGGCCTAAACAATCAAAACTCTGTGTCGCTGCTGGCACGCAGTTTGGCATCTGCTCATCTGTTCCATGCAAAATGCTCTTTTTGACCCTTTTTCCGCATTCAAACTTGGCAGAAAGCTTTGTTTGGATCATGTAATGCAGCAATTATACACAGGTACTGGGTAGGGGGCAATAGACAGAGCCAAAGGATGCTGAAATACCTGGTTTTGTTGTCATTATACTTTTTCTTTTTTTCATTCAGCTTTTCATAACTGTGAGCGAAAAATTGGCAAATGGACAGCAAATTTCACCCATTACTACACTTTTGCAAATTTTTCTTTATTTTCTTAAGATCCCATTTGTGTAAACTCATCAGACAACTTCGGGCCAATTGTGCAGAAACCTTTCGGATCACCTATGGACTTTGATTATCTAACACTATCAAAGGAATTTCAATACCTCAAATCGTTTATTACACCCTGCACACTCATTTGCGCTGCCAGCCATTTGTAGAGGGCAGTCAGCTTCTTTAGCCAGTAGGTGATCTAGCCTCCCATTTCCATGCAGGAATTTGCACCTTACGGCTGGTGTTCATCTTGTAGCCAAGTGTCTCAAGGACTGATGCTGCACTGTGTATCAGCTTGTTGAAGTCAGCGATGGTTTCAATAGGGAATGTGTCTGTATTATTTTTTATCTTATATATGGCTCTTGTATTAAGCCTCTTTGCATCATTCAGGCTTGTTGTTATTGGGGCTTGGCTGCCATTTCCACCAAGGTCAGTGGCCTTAACCACTGGCAGACACAGGCCTTAACCACTGGGCAGACACAGGCCTTAACCACTGGGCAGACACAGGCCTTAACCACTGGGCAACGGTGTATATATAAAAAATCCCCCTGGGCAGCAATGTTCGCTCTAATTTTTCACACACAAACTCCCTGAGCAGTCTCTTGATCACTGTAAACATGCAAGCATCACATCCAAACAACTTACAAGGTCTATTAAAAGCATCAAATTACATCAGTAATCAAATTACTTTTAATCAGGGATTTTGTATAATTACAATGAAATAGACAGATCTTGTCCATAACCTCCATGCCTAGTATATTAACACTATTAGAAGTATATTTATTTACTGACGCGCCATCGGAGGTCAGCATCGCCATTCTCTGCATGTTCAGCTCATGCAGTGCATGCTGTCAGCTGAACGATGCCACCAAACTTTGCTTCGCCAACTTTGTGGTATACTCACATACTTTGTGCCATTTTATTGTGAATTTGTTGAACCGTCAGCACTGATGCATTCATTTTGCAGCGCTTTGCTTTATTCATGCTGTTTATCTCCACCGTAGCCATGCCGTTTTGCTAGCATAAACACCGGTGGCAGACACTATCAGTGACGTTAGTTAGCATCGTGAATACGTGGACATATCATTGTCTGACCACCAGCCACCTGTCACTCTCTGTCAGAGTGGAAAATGGTACAAAATAAGTTATGTGTTTATTTTATCAAGGATGGGTTTTATTTTTTGTGTGCTGAGACAGTGGAAGCAGTGCGCAATTGTGCATGCGCACAGTTTAGAGGAAAGAATGCTGGGTGGCCTGTTCCTGGCTGGGAAGCCTTTCTCTTAGCTGTTCCTAGCACTGTATTCTTTTGGACAGAGATCCTGGGATCTTTTGGAGCCAATCGCTCAGCTTTGGGGTCACAGCCAAAAGCACTCCAATTGCCACAGGGATCACTGACATCTTCACATCCACATCCTTTCCAGCTGTCCTCTCCCCTGGTATTTCTCTGGTTTCTCGTGTACTTTCTTCCTGAGATTTCTATCACTTGGGACTGCCACATCTATCTCTCCAGCCCTCTTCTGCCCTTTGCTTTCCACCACACTGTTTGTACATTGAGAGCAATGAAGAACTAGAATCAAATTCCTTGCATGTGTATATGCATACATTTTTTATAAAAAATAGGTTGATTTAAAATATGTGCAATATCTCATGAACATTTTGAGATATAAAAATGAACTTTGAAACATATGTTCAGGGTTACAATTCAACAATGTGGCAATGCATGCATATGCTGTTTTCAAGTGCTCAATATGGTCCATTTACATGCTCACAATCCCATTCATTCTATTTTCACTCAGCTTATAACAATGCCAAACATTATTCCCTCCACAAGTCCGTATCAAAGCAAACTATAGCCTGGAATGACGTTTTTATGCTCATTTTGAATTTCCAGTAAAAAAGACACCCTTTTACAGCTGTGTTGCTAAAGATAGCCTGGCACTCACTCAAATCATATAAAAGCAAGAAGCAGTCACAGCATGTTTTTGAAAGCTCTGATAGTTACCAGAATGTATCAGGGCCCTGACCTGGCATAAATAAATGAAAAGGAAATGTTTATTTATTCTGATAATTCTCTTCAATAACTCATATTATATATATTCATATATACTCATTACACACTGAGCCTGAGCCTTTAAATGGATCTCTCAGTCTGGCTCAATATAACGAACTGTGACGCAAAGTTCAAAGTCAGTTTTATTGTCAACTTCTTCACATGCACTGGTCATACAAAGGAGTTGAAATTACGTTTCTCAGTATCCCACACGTAGACAAAAACAAGACAGACATTAAGTGCACATTTGAGTCAAAGCTAAACAAAAAAAAAAACAAAGAGAAAAACACATAACATTGTATTGCATAGCTCAGGCAGTTCTTTCTGTTTTTTTAGTGCAACAGTAAAAAGTACAGTAAGTTAGTAGTTAGTAAAGTTAAGGGGGGGGGGGGCTTGCTCCAGAGAGGTGTTAAAGAGATGTCTGTGAAGACACCCTTCAGCTCAGAGAGCCACCAGAACCAATGATGCAGACAGGCTGAAGGCCGCTATCAAAACAACCTGGGCTTCCATAACATCTCAACAGTGCCATTTCTGTATTAAAAATCTGTTTTCTTGATGGCCGCATGTACTATTCTAATTTGAGATATTAAGTACACTATCACTATCACTACTAATTTGTGATACTGGGATTTCTTTAGCTGTAAGCCATAATAAAAATATTGAAACTAAAATATGTCACTCTGTTATGTCCCGTCAGGTTTGTTAAGTTCATGTCTGTCTCGTGCTAATTTCCTGTTCTGGCGTGTGTTTTATTTTGAAATCCCTAACTCTCCTATAGGTTCCTTGACATCTCCCCAGTGTGTGCTTCCCATGCTAGTGATTGTCTGCCCCACCCTGATTGTTTCCACCTGTTTCCCTTTACCTCTTGTGTATTTATTGTCTGCGATTCCCCTGTCTTGCTGCCAGATCGTTTTGCCGTTCAGCCAGACTCGTGTAGTCTCTGTATCTGAATCAGATCTAGCCAACTTTCTAAGAAGAAAGATTTTCTGTACTGCTGTAAGTTTGCAAGTTTTGTATTAAATCCATTTAAACCTGCTACTGAAGACTCTGTCTCGCTTTTGAATGCACCTGATTAAGCCGACATGATATACTCTTTCTATCTATCTATCGAATCTATTTAATATATGAGTTTCCCTTTTTGAATTGAATTTTGAATTTTGAAACTTGAGTGGTTGTGGTCATGCTGTGCTAAGTCACTCATTTTAAAATTAAAACAAATAAAGGCTTGAAATATTTCACTCTTTGTGTAATGGATCTATATGATGTGTGAGCTTGACTTTTTTTAGCTTGACTTTCTTCCTGAGATTTCTATCACTTGGGACTGCCACATCTATCTCTCCAGCCCTCTTCTGCCCTTTGCTTTCCACCACACTGTTTGTACATTGAGAGCAATGAAGAACTAGAATCAAATTCCTTGCATGTGTATATGCATACATTTTTTATAAAAAATAGGTTGATTTAAAATATGTGCAATATCTCATGAACATTTTGAGATATAAAAATGAACTTTGAAACATATGTTCAGGGTTACAATTCAACAATGTGGCAATGCATGCATATGCTGTTTTCAAGTGCTCAATATGGTCCATTTACATGCTCACAATCCCATTCATTCTATTTTCACTCAGCTTATAACAATGCCAAACATTATTCCCTCCACAAGTCCGTATCAAAGCAAACTATAGCCTGGAATGACGTTTTTATGCTCATTTTGAATTTCCAGTAAAAAAGACACCCTTTTACAGCTGTGTTGCTAAAGATAGCCTGGCACTCACTCAAATCATATAAAAGCAAGAAGCAGTCACAGCATGTTTTTGAAAGCTCTGATAGTTACCAGAATGTATCAGGGCCCTGACCTGGCATAAATAAATGAAAAGGAAATGTTTATTTATTCTGATAATTCTCTTCAATAACTCATATTATATATATTCATATATACTCATTACACACTGAGCCTGAGCCTTTAAATGGATCTCTCAGTCTGGCTCAATATAACGAACTGTGACGCAAAGTTCAAAGTCAGTTTTATTGTCAACTTCTTCACATGCACTGGTCATACAAAGGAGTTGAAATTACGTTTCTCAGTATCCCACACGTAGACAAAAACAAGACAGACATTAAGTGCACATTTGAGTCAAAGCTAAACAAAAAAAAAAACAAAGAGAAAAACACATAACATTGTATTGCATAGCTCAGGCAGTTCTTTCTGTTTTTTTAGTGCAACAGTAAAAAGTACAGTAAGTTAGTAGTTAGTAAAGTTAAGGGGGGGGGGGGCTTGCTCCAGAGAGGTGTTAAAGAGATGTCTGTGAAGACACCCTTCAGCTCAGAGAGCCACCAGAACCAATGATGCAGACAGGCTGAAGGCCGCTATCAAAACAACCTGGGCTTCCATAACATCTCAACAGTGCCATTTCTGTATTAAAAATCTGTTTTCTTGATGGCCGCATGTACTATTCTAATTTGAGATATTAAGTACACTATCACTATCACTACTAATTTGTGATACTGGGATTTCTTTAGCTGTAAGCCATAATAAAAATATTGAAACTAAAATATGTCACTCTGTTATGTCCCGTCAGGTTTGTTAAGTTCATGTCTGTCTCGTGCTAATTTCCTGTTCTGGCGTGTGTTTTATTTTGAAATCCCTAACTCTCCTATAGGTTCCTTGACATCTCCCCAGTGTGTGCTTCCCATGCTAGTGATTGTCTGCCCCACCCTGATTGTTTCCACCTGTTTCCCTTTACCTCTTGTGTATTTATTGTCTGCGATTCCCCTGTCTTGCTGCCAGATCGTTTTGCCGTTCAGCCAGACTCGTGTAGTCTCTGTATCTGAATCAGATCTAGCCAACTTTCTAAGAAGAAAGATTTTCTGTACTGCTGTAAGTTTGCAAGTTTTGTATTAAATCCATTTAAACCTGCTACTGAAGACTCTGTCTCGCTTTTGAATGCACCTGATTAAGCCGACATGATATACTCTTTCTATCTATCTATCGAATCTATTTAATATATGAGTTTCCCTTTTTGAATTGAATTTTGAATTTTGAAACTTGAGTGGTTGTGGTCATGCTGTGCTAAGTCACTCATTTTAAAATTAAAACAAATAAAGGCTTGAAATATTTCACTCTTTGTGTAATGGATCTATATGATGTGTGAGCTTGACTTTTTTTAATGAAATTACTCAAATACCTTAACTTTCCTCATTATTCTAAATTATTGAGAAGCATCTGTATTGATACACTTGTCTGGGCAGCTGAAATGGGGCAAAGTTGTGGCAAGTGAAGGGCAAGAAACCTCAGATGTCTTGGCTCTGGATGAACTCGCAAAGACCCCATTGGTCCGATAGAGAAAACGTGTTGAAGGCCTGTTTGCTGTGGAGGAAATAGAAATTGTGAATTTGACTTTTTCCCCCTTCCACTAATGACGGTGCCTTGATGGTGAATGGTGAATGGTGAATGCGAAAACATAAGTCGGCAGTGACGTCTGTGGTCTACTATGCAGTGGTCTGCTCGGGAGGGGGATGTTCTGAGCGGGACAACAAGAAGCTCAACAGACTGATTAAAAGAGCCAGCTCAGTCTGTTGCTGCCCTCTGGACATCATCGAGGAGATGGGGGAGAGGAGGGCTCCAGCCAAACTGTCCACCATCATGGACAACAACTCTCACCCTCTGCATCAGACTGTGGGGGCCTTAAGCAGCTCCTTCAGTAACAGACTCAGACATCCAAGGTGTAAGAAGGAGCGCTTCCGCTGTTTCTTTCTTTTTCTGTAATTATAATTATTTACTATTTATTGTACATACTGTTTTTGTGTGTCTTTGTGTGCTATTTTGCCTAAAATTTAATGTCTTTTTACTGTGTTTTTGAGCTGCTGTAACAGTGAAAATTTCCCCACTGTAAGATCAATAAAGGATCTTATCTTATCTTACTCCATATCAAGTTTAGAGAGTTAGTTTTACATTTTGAACTTCAAACATGAATATTAGCTTCAGCTAGTGCAACTGGCTGTGTGGTGACGCAACATAACATATATAACATATGCCAGGAGCCCCAAGTGCAATGAAAGGCTGGTTATCTCCTCCTTATGGTGATCAGCTCTTAAAAGTAATGTCATGATCACTTGGCAAAATCGCAATAAAACTCCTATCCAAAGCTTTCAATAGAGTTTGCCAGTCTTTTGTCTGACTTCTGATATTAGTTTGTTTTTTAATCGATCATGTGTAGAAGTCTGTGCTGTGTAAAGCCCTCTGAGGCAAACAATGTGATTTTGGGCTTTAAATAAATAAAATTCGAATTTTTTACACTTAAAAAAGCTTTATAATGAACTCACAATCCTGCCATGTGTTTCTTGTATTTAATATTTTTTCTTCAATCTCTCCTTATATTTGTCTCCACTTCTTTTACACATTTCCTGTCTTATTTTGTATTCTTCTCTGTCCTCTCATGTCTAACGCTTCACTTCCTGCCCTTAGATTGTTCTGCCCCACCCTGATTACTTTCATCTGTCTCCCATTAGTCTCCTCACCTGTCTCCACTTCCTCATCACCCACATTATCTACATCGGTCCCGTTCCTTCATTTCTCCTGTCAGTTTGTCAGCATTCTTCCCCATGCATGTAAACTGTTTCCTCCATGTGGTTTTGCCCCTGTGTACTAAAAAACTAACATGGACTCATTGGACTGACTAAGATAATGGAGGCGGCAGAGGAGACACTAGAGATCATTGTTGCCTTCTTGGAAAATTACTAGACCTGTGATCTCTGGTACAAGAAGGCAGCACTAGAACTGGCCCTTAGGCAGCTTCTGTACATTTCCTGGATTCCAAGTTGACTGCCTGCTTTGTGTGAGCAATTGTTGGTCTGTCACCTGTTCCTGCCAACGCCCAGCCTGTCTGTATTTAAGTCCAATTTTGTCTCTAATAGAATGGAACTAGCGCAGTAACCATTCAAAACTTTGTTGTTCAATACACTACTGATTGATCTATTGATTGATCTACAGCTTCCGCAAGCTGCTCATCCAAACAGAGATATAATTAGAACAGTATTTAGACTCACATTCAACATGAGGTTAACCACATTTTGCAAATATGTTGTGTTTAAATGATGTAGTCCTAAATGGCATGTTAAGTATTTTGGTGTCTCCCAAAGAAAGCTGCAAAAGGAATTTCCCCTTTTGAAGGCAGGCAGATGCAATTACTTGACTCGTGAGGAATGTGTTGAATGGATGTGAAAGTAAATAATCTCATGTTCCAAAATAAACCAAAAGTAATCACTCCCACACAACTGTTTTGGTATTTTCAGGTTCATTTTCTGATATCTTGTCATTCTGAATGCCTTTCCCACACAATGACACATAAAACTTTGTTTTAGATGTAGTATTTGAAGCATGTCTGTACAGAACCCCTGAGAGCCTTAGGTGTTTTCTCTCCTGTCTTTATGACTGAAGAAGAGCGGGAAAAATACATGTTCTGCCAAAACATGATCCTAGTAAGATGTGTTTTTTTCCACTGGGCTAAACATCTTTTCCACTCTTGAGATTATGATTCTTTCCTGGATGAACACAGTTCTCTGCTGAGACACACTTTCCCCTGTCCCAATCAACAGAGAATTTAAGCATTTAAAGCACAATCCACATAAAATTGAAAAAAATGTATTCTTCATGAAGTTGAAATAATTCTGTAAAATATAAATCACACAACTAAATATATATAACTAAACACAGATATACAATAGGAGCAGGTAATGCTGTGGATGAGCAAATATTATAAGGTAACATTGTGATTAAGAGGAGTGGGTGGAACATTTTGTGGGAAATTCATTATTACTTTATCCTTAGGCAAAGCGGAATTCCTACATGTGGAGATATGACTTAGCTAGTCCACCATTTATCAGTATTGGCATCTTGCATAACAACACAGCTACATTCAAAACGTGTGAAAATACCACAACACCAGTGCCATCTTTATCTTACCCATCTTTGTCTTTCTAAGTTGTAACTTTTGTTCAGACAAGTCTCCATTAGTGGTACAAAGGGGTGTGTTTTATATGGCATTCTGGAGGTGTCTCCGTTTGATTTGTCTCATCTCTATCATCAACTGATCAATCATACATTGAAATTGATTGAAACCGTTCCTCATTTTGTCTTCCTTCTTTCTTTACATCTTTGCTCACATAAACTGCTTATCTTAAGTAAATGATTTTTTTCAAGCCTCTCAGTAACAGTACCAAGAAATCAGCTGATACTCTTGAAGTGATTCTTTAACGTTTATACTGATTCTAATCAATCACATCTGCCCAGGTAACTGAATGTAAAGTTGTTGTCTAACTTAGAAAAACAGACAACAGGACAGGTTGTTGAATACATTTCACCTCTCATCCGAGAAACGGGGATTATCTTTTTAACCCAGTAGTACAGTTTGAATTGGCATGTCTGACAGTCCGTGTTTTTGGTATGCTGTCACATCTGGGCCCCTCTCAACAAACTCTGAGACTTCTTCCAAGACTTAGAATGGTAGAATGTATTCTACCATTCCTCCCGTATGTGATCAATCTTGACTTTCAGAATTCACTTTCAGTTGAAATGAGGCATTACTTACTCTTTCAATGGGCAATTGGTTTTGAGCCTACTGAAGAATTACTTTTACTTTCACGCTTTGGATTTTCACAGTAGGTCTTGTCTTGCATTTCAAGTTGAGAAAATTAGAATATTGCATAAGACCAAGAAGAAAGCAGATTTTTGATACACAAATGGCACTGTTGAGATGTTTACTGGAAGCCCAGCTTGTTTTGATAGCAGCCTTCAGCTTGTCTGCATTATTGGTGCTGGTGGTTCTCATTGTCTTCTTGGCAAAACCCCATTGATTCTGTAAGGGGTCAGGCAAGTTTCCTGGAAGTCTTTTCCTCATATGTTTAGGGTTTTCCCCTAGTTTTTGAGCACTCATTTTGTTATATCCCTTACCATTTTGTTACTGAATATAACTCTCAGACCATGACGTACTATTTATAGTTTATTGACGGCAACAACATGCTAACACATAGCCTCACGAGCCATAACAAAAACCCAGGTAAAGATACCCATGATGTCTCAGTGCATCCCCCCCTACGGGTCCTGTTTTACCCCAAAATACACAACACATTTCTATAACCTGGTAACATGATTGCATTAAATTCAGATGAAAGTGGTTCTCCTCAGTCATGCACTCTTTTCAAAGTCTAATAAATTGTCTAAAATAAATATTGTGTAAATATTCAAGTTGTTTTACTTGAATATAAAATATATTCTGAAAGAAAAAATTAAAACTTTTATATGATTTATATGTGTGAGTGATTAAGGGATTTTATTGTAAGATGGTCTGTGCTGAGTCTCAGTGTTGAGTCTGCATGTTGTACTGAGAAGATCAACAGTATTGGTGGTCTGTCAGTCTGAAAAATCTTGTCAATGATTGTGCTAGAAGTTCCACAACATGACCTCTTGTCTTCATGAATAACATATGTGGAAAAGGTCATCAAGATACTCATGACACTTTTATCTCAACACGTCATATCAGTACCACCACCATTAAAATGTCTTACAATATGCAACACAAGATATTAGAAAAGATTAACATATAGATATCTTACAAATGTCAAAATAAATGCAGGTAAATTAGCTGCAGAGTAGGAGATTTGTACACTGTCAAACTATACAGTTTGATACAAACCACTTTACTCGCCTCAATCAAATATTCTAATCTGAATCTAAAACTATGAAATCATGAAAGACCGGCAGCACATGAATCAGCAGCTGACAGATGGAACTGATCCAGAGCGTTTAAGAGCGTTTAAGTATGGACGATACTGATCATGATGCCCAGAGGGGTGTGATTTCATCCAACTACTGGCAAACGGTACTGTTTCCGTTTCCGTTTCGTCATGTTTGTTGGTTTTTCATTTTAGCACTTCCTGCCTTCGTGTGTTTTCCTGCCAGGGTGATTGTCCCCCGTTTCGTTTCACCTGCTCCCCCTCAGTGGTGTGTCAGTTGTCTTTGTTTTTTTTTTTTTACATGTTTTCATGTTGTTCACGTTTTCCTCCTCCCTGTGAGCATTTCTTGTTATTCCCCATCCTTCTTGTTACAACTTGAACCTGGTCAGTTGTCAAGAACGTTACACAGACTGCCTGTCTTCACCTAAAGGTGAAAAGTTTAGAATTGTAGTTAACTGGCCATAGCAAACTGGTAGAAAGAAAAGGACATCATTGAATATTTCTTCAATTAAATTATTGACTTGACAAAGAAAAAAAAGTGATTCATATAGTTGTCTATTTATTACCTTTATTTTCCATCCAATCTTAAAACCTTAGACTTTGTTTACATGTTCAGCTGTATCTATTCAACTTGAAAGAGGAAAAAAGTTGAAAAGGGGGAATTACCTCTCCCAATCATGAAATATTCACACAATCAAAGATGTTTAGTTTCAACTGATCAGCTAGCAGATGTTTCAACTCAGAATTTACTGAGTCATTTGTGTTGTTTGTTCTCTCTCTGTCTCAGTAGTTATCCTTGCTCTGTATTTGACATTCAAATGGCTTGAGTTTCAAGATTCAATTATTCAAACTGTACTCTTGGTCACTGACATCACTAAGACCACTGAGAAATAAATAACCAAATCAGTGCACAACTTATCAAAGACAAGGAGAAGTTAATTATAGGTAGACTTACATATTGGTAGTAAGTTAGAAGAGGTTATTCAAATAAAACACATCTCATTTTCACTTGAGTGACTTAATTTGAAGCACCAAAACTGAGATACATCAGCACACTGCACCAGAGAGTGAAATGCAAGATCAGGCAAACCAATATGCAACGGGAGCAGTCTAAACAGTTACTCCTACAACTCCTACAAGTTACTCCTACTCCTCCTATGACGTAAGTGAGGACAGGGCCACCAACATATAATGAACCTTCTCACTGTCGCACTGTCTGTAAAAACACAGTTTGTATTGACCTGATAAAGTTGCACAGAGACGCAGTATTTGTGTTTGTTTGTGTTTATATTACTTGGCTGGATAAACAGGAGGAATCACATCCTGGTATACAACTGTCCAATCAAAGTGAAAGGTTTATTCAACATTTCACACTGTAATAGTTGGTAAGTGGCCTCTTGTTTTTGGCAATCCTGCGGTACAGTTACGAAAATCTATCCATCCCTTATAATAAAGACAGAGCCAGGAACCCACCTGGCGAGCACAGAGAGAACAAGACTGTGTCTGTAAGATTTTAAGTTAGACAACCTGGACGTTCATAGGCAGCCAGTCTTCAACCTCACAAGGTTTGTATAGTTTTCTTCTTTTTGCCAAAACAAACAGGCAAAACCAAGTTATGTACCTGGCTGTTAAATCATTCAGACCATAAAAAATCAACTCCATACACAGGCTCTCCTTTGTTTGCCTTGATTGACTGATAACAAGATAAGTCTGATAATAAAAAAATGTATATATTTAAATAATGCAGTCATTGGGAAAATAGTGTTGTGGAATAAAACCTTTAAAAAAGGGGAATTCTAAAATAAAAAAGTACAGTTCTAAACTGTTATAGTTGTAATGATAATAAAAACACAGATTTTGGATTATGTAATAATTTAAAGTTTTATTATTACTTTTATCATATCGACAAAGGTTATACAAATAGCCTTTTATCAAATTAAATAACACACTTTATGTTATTAAGTGTATTGTCTTAAAAGCAAGTTTTATAAGGTATAAGGTGATTTGACACAGTGATTTTCTAAAGTGACTGATTTTAAATGCTGTAAAGTTTCGTATTTGGAAGAAATGATCACTGTTCCAGCAGCAGCCCAACACTGATTCTGCTGATAAAGCTCATGACCTGAGGATTTATTTCCCATCCAATCTTAAAACCTTAGACTTAGTTCACATGTTTAGCTGTATTTATTTAACTTGAAAGAGGAAAAAAGTTGAAAAGGGGGAATTACCTCTCCCAAACATGAAATATTCACACAATCAAAGATGTTTAGTTTCAACTGATCAGCTAACAGATGTTTCAACTCAGAATTTACTGAGTCATTTGTGTTGTTTGTTCTCTCTCTGTCTCAGTAGTTATCCTTGCTCTATATTTGATATTTGATATTGAAAAGTACAGTTCTAAACTGTTATAGTTGTAATGATAATAAAAACATAGATTTTGGATTACGTAATAATTTAATGTTTTATTATTACTTTTATCATATCAACAAAGGTTATACAAATAGCCTTTTATCAAATTAAATAGCAAACATTATGTTATTAAGTGTATTGTCTTAAAAGCAAGTTGATGTGAAATAATAATAAAGTGGCATAGAGATTTTTCTTCCCCTTTTTTTACACACTAAATGGGTGCAATTGAATGATTCTCTCCAAGAGAGAACAAAAAGAAGAAAGAAAAAGATAAATACTTTGTCTGTGTTTAGGGGGTGTCATGTCAGAGCTGGCAGTAGGAGTCCGGACTGCCTCTGTCTCCGGACTTCCTCCACATCCTGGGTGGTCCACGGTTCAGAACATTAGACAGTTATTGTCAGATAGCGACCGGATTTTGGCTGCAGTTGCAGGATTTTATCAGATGTTGAACTGTAGCCAAATGGAGCAGATACATCATGTATTGACAAGGAGAAGCGAACTTAAGAAACAGATTCTCAAGGTTTAGAGATCAGATTCATTTTCTGCATGACAATAAAACTAGTCACATCTTGTAGTGCATCACTGGAAATGTGAAGTGTGCCATGAGAAACAGATGGAAGTTAGTAAACCAATATGTGGTAAAAAGGTTTCGAGAATATATCAAAATACATGTTAGAGGAAGCACTGTCAATATTTACATGATGATGTGAGGTCTTTCAACTTAGATTAACATTCATAGGTCTCCTTCACATCTCACCACAGCAGTACACACAAGCTCGCCAATACACGTTTTTTTTCTCAGTTAGAAAGAAGACTGTTCATTGGTTCGTGAAACCATTAAAAAAAGGTTCACAGAGGATGCTTTGTGGTCAGATTGTGGTTAGAAGTAGGACAGACATTACTTTGGCTACTGTAAATGAAGCTCTGTAAGAGAAGAGTGCAAGGAAAAGATGGATTTTTTCACAAAATATCAAACCAGACAAATTTTGTACTTACATAAAACTCATGAAGAAAATAATCAGCAGAGAGAGTTCAGAAGCAATGAAAGAAACCCAAAGAGTGGGTTCAAACAAAGGCACCCTGCCAAGGCACTTACGTGAAAAGGAATCTGTTTGGCTTTCAAAAAATGACCAACAAAGACCCTAACCCTGTAACATGTAAATACTACCCACTATGATGATGTCCACCATCTTAATTAAACATTTTAGCTTGATGACTTGAAGCTTGACGCTTGAAGATCTGGGATGTAACTGAGTTTGCGGAGTTTCAGTCTCTGTTTTTCTAAATACAGTAAAGTTTTTTTTTTATCACTTGCTGGTGCTCTGGTATCTTCCATCTTATGTTAGACAAATGTTAATGCACAATGTCTTTGTTACTTGCACCTTTGACAGTATTTCCACATTTTATTGTATACATTTTCAGTTGTATATCTTATCTATTTGATTTTTTTTATCTTTGATCTATTTTATTATATTTCTAAGATTGATTATTTTAATTCTCTACCAATTTTTCTTTTGCACACATGGTCTCTCTAAAATATTTCGAGCATTGTTATTATTAGTAATAGTAGTAGGAATAATAATAGTAGTAGTAGTAGTAGTAGCAGTAGTATTTACCAATGTACTCTGGCAAGACAATTTCTTTTGAGATTGACAAAGTTGTTAAAACAAACAAATTCTTATACTTATTTTTACCTAGGCATGAGTCATACTGGGGACAGAGTTGAACTCCCCTGTTTGAAGTCCCCTGCCGACCAGTCTACATGGACGTGGACTGGTAGCTGGAGAGGCGCCAGCTCACCTCCTGAGCACAGCCAAGGCACCCCTGAGCAAGGCACCGAACCCCAAAACCTGCTCGGGGTGCTTCAAGAGGGCAGCCTCCTCACTCTGGCATCTCTCCGCCAGTTTGCATGTGCATGTGTGTATTTCTATATGTATATGTAAATGTAAATAAACCAACAGAATGTAAATTTCCCATGAGGGACTAATAAAGGGTCTTCTTCTTCTTCTTCTTCATGGAAAAACGTATTCAGGCTGTAGAGTATTTGGGGGATTTCTTTTTGGCCGCACAGTGAAACTATTGTTTGTCACGTTCATCTCAGTACCATTAAATCCTCATGAGGATGATTACATCATGTAATCATGATGTAAGATCATCACGATCTACTGCTATGACTCATTATTGCGTTGCTTCAGATTACAAAAATACCCAAAGGATGCTCTTCTCTTTTGCTGAGGGCAGATATGATTTTGTTTATTCTCCACTTGTCTGGTTCACTGGCTGCCAGGAAAGCAGTGTACTTTCCCGTACAATGCTGAATCAGTTAAAACACAAGCCAATTGTTCATTATCTAAGTTATCTTGTTTGCATACTAAATGATCCTTGTCAGGTGTTTCTGGAACCTGTTAGTTCAAAGTGCCATCTGACATCGGTTGCATCACAGTCAATGAATCATGATATATAATTATATTTGACACAGCTTCCTCCACCACTAGATTTATTCAGATTAAACTCTACACACTTTAGTATGCTGATAATGATAACTGTAAAACAGCTGGCACACTTGTGGCCACAGTAGGTGCTTATGTACTTCCTCGTCTTCTAAACGAAGACTTCCTGTTTATGTCTGTGATCACTAAGGAGGTTAGTCTTCCCAGCATAACCATTCATTTATTCCGTCTTTAGACTGATGGAGCTGAGATTATATTCTTAAATTACATGATTAACTTTTGCCAAAATTGTGCAGATTTGATCAGAATTGGAGGGATGAGACTCTAGGAGACAAAAGGGCAGCAGCAGAATCAAAGCAAGTGCCCTCTGGTAGGCTTCCTGTTGGAAGATCCAGTTGCTGATATTAGTGTTGTGTTGTCTGAAGTGTTTTCCTCTGTTCCCTCTCCCCTTCTCCCGTGAGTATGTTTGTCTCCCTCTGTCTCTCATTGCCTGTCTATCATTGTCTGTCTGCCAAGGAGGACGAGGAGGTTAATCCTCCTGACCTCACCTGCACACTTGTCAACGATCAGCCACTCAAGCAACCATCACCTCTACAGAATAAAAAACAGCATCTCCATCCACTCTCTGCCAGAGTGTCTCTTTTACCACCGCCGAACCCAGCCTCTCATCCCTCTGCCTGGTCAGGACTCTTCGTCCTCCTTCATCGGCATCATTGGCCGCCTTCTCGGGCCCTGCCAGGCCGGGGCTGCCCGGCTCAGCCTGATTAAGACTTCCTGTTATCATCAAAGATCCTTGTTTGCGACTTAACCTTCCTCTGTGGTCCGGTTCTTTCTCCCTGCTCTGCATCTTAGGCAGCTGGGAAACTGGAGCAGCTGACATTTCCTCCCTTAACCACAAGATGACTTAACAACGCTGCCGGTCAGACACTGAATAAAGGAGGGGGACCGGTATGTAGTGGGTAATGAAGTGAAAACAGCTGAGGAGATAAACGAGGAACAAGTAAAAATAATTGTGGCAGAGCAGCTTATCAAATGGGAGGGAAACACAAAAGAAAAAAAGAAGAAAGAAAGAAGAAGAATAACAAAAAATACGGACAGGGACTAACAGAAGCAGAACCATGACAGATGTCTCTTGGAAAATGTGCAGTTTTGATCTTGACATAAGTGATGATAAAGTGTTCTGCAGGGGCTTCCTGGAAGCTGAGAGTTTTTGCAACAAAAACTCTAACTTCTGACCACATTTCCATGTCATGCCTTTATTTATGAATTTGATAACCAACACACTCAATGTCATGTCAATTTCCCTGCGATGACAATGAAACCATTTTTATTTTGTAAACTAAAGATTGAGTTTCACCTAGACCCTTTAGTATGCCAGTGAAGCCTTAGTGTAAAACAAGACCAGTATCTACATTTACTCCTCTAAGTATGTTGTTTCAAGTCCAGGCCTCACCTGTATCTTTGCTTCTCTTCCGCTGTCTTTTTGCTTATAATAATAATATGATAACAAGTTGATGCATGCATGCCTGCATGGGACTGTGACGAAATATATTTCTGGCTTACCTGAGTATTATTATTACCGTCACAGTTTATCCTATAAAGTTCTAATTTCTTTACGTGACTTAAACTTTCACCTACTTCCTTTTTCTTTTGCTCTCCTATCTCCTATCACATCTGTCTGAGATTAAAGTGAAACTCAAATGCAGAATCAAACACTTCGGAAAATGGTTTACAAAAGGTAAGGAAATGGGTGGAAATCCAGGAGGATGAAAGAGAGGGCTGACAGGCTTGGGAAGAGACTGGCTGACTGGAGGAGATCCTGGAAGCGAACAAAAACTGGTCATGTGGAAAAAATTGGCAGGCAGGTCAGGAAAGTCATCTATTAAAAAAAACCTGACAATGTGGTTCAAACAAAACCAAATAAAGCACAACATGTGCGCAGGTAGTGCACGCCGTGGTCGATTTTACACTGAGTGTTTAATAAATACCGGTATATAAATAATGGTTCCCTGATGTGCCAAAAAGAAACAGTTGTCAGAGCCATACCAGGAGCCAAGACAGGTGCCGCCCCCACACCAAACAAATCCAACAAACACCAAGCAAGCCCCGTCCACAGTAATGTACTCCAAACACATTCCAAAACAATGAAGTGTCACTAGGGAAAGGGCGTGACAACATCATCAGATTAATGCGGGCACCACCAACATTATTGCAACCGTTAAGAAAAACAGACAAACTTCAGGTCAGAAGTTTTTCCTGACCCGGTTCGAGGGTCCAAGGACAGAGGGTGTCAACTGTACAAGCAAACAATGTTTGTGGGCTTTAAATAAATAAATTAGATTTTTATTTGATTTGATATGAAAATATATCTTGCTGCCTTGGTATAACAAATACTGAATCTGTGACAACATAGTGTTGCAGATGTATGCAGTAGGTTTCTAAAAAAAAAAAAATGTAATGGCGAAACACTTGAACTGTTTAAGGATGGTGTCTTCATAACTGCCCCTACATGCATGACACATTTGGTTCGCAATACTTTGGTAAATTCTATACCTTTGTCTCATCAGCAGAGACAGACATGACAATTTTTATATCTGTCTGAATGTACTGTAGCTTTAGTTCCAAGAAGAGGTGTGATGAAATTCAGATATTTACAAGAAAGAAAAGTGAAGGAGAGAAAGTTAAAACAACAGCTGCTTTCTTGGCATTTTAGAAGCAGAGATGATTCCACTGTTGCATGACAGATAAGATGCATACCAACACAACTCTCTGAATGGCCCACGGTTGAAAACGTAATGCAGCACTGCTCTACAGAGAAGAACAACAACAAAAAACAACAAATCCCATGACAATAATTTCTCGTCCCTTTTGTTCTTGTTCCCATCAGCTTGTAAATTCAGAAAAAAACAGGCATTTAAACTTTGCTTTCTTCTCATAAACTATTACTCACAGGACAGGACTAAATAGTGTGTGGGGATTACTTTCAGCAGCTAGACAATAAATATGTGATTCACAGGAACACCACAGTGCCCACAGTTTTCACAATGCACAAAAAACACATATCCTCATCCAGTCACTTATTTTGTTTATGTTTTCTTTATACAGCTTTTTGGTGCAGTTGATTCTTATGGTGCTATTGTACTCTATTGCATCATGCAGCTTTCCTGTTACATAGCTTCAGGAAAATGCTGATTCCTCTCCAAAGATGTTTGGACGAACACAAAACGTGATAAAGCTTAATGAGGGGAATTTTCATTTCACTCATCATTTAGCTCCCTTTTTGATATCCACCAACACCAGAGAGAAATTAGCTGCTCTTTAGCTGTTGGTCATCAGATAGTCACTGTGTCGCAAACCGTTTTTGGTCAAAACATCTGATTGTAACAGTAAACAAACAGTAAAGTTGTGTTGCAGTAACATCCTACTTTAAAGCAAATTTGCTTTCATCAGTGGGTGGTAGGCTTAATCACTATTGTTTTGCATCATTTGGTGGTAGATGGTGACTTAACGAACATTTATCTAAATAAAAATCTTTATATATTAAGTCTGGCAGTTCAAAAAGAAAATGGATTAAATATGTAGATTCAAACTGAAACTTCAAAAAACCTTTCTGGGAAAAAAAGAAGAAACCTGAGGAAGAGCCACAGATGAGGGATCCCTCTCCCTGGGACGGGTAGACGTGCAATAGATGCCACATGTATAGAGAACATCATCATCAATCATATATCGAGTTATGCATGGATCATTGTAGCTATATTGAGTTCATGGGTTTTAGTCCATCTGCGACGGTATCACAGGTAATAGAAAAGAAGTCCATCAGTCCAAATGGAGGTGCATATCCAGATGTTCTCATGTTCTCCACAACACAGAAACAGATCATATCCCCACCAGGCCACTGAACCTCAGACAGGTGGATCACAACCAGAATCAGTGAGGAACCTACAAGACTGGAGAGAACAGGGAGGACCAGGACTCAGCAGCAACATACACTTTACATGAGTGTATTCACTTTAAACAGTCTATATGCTGACTCCATTTTGCACTTCTGCTATATCTATTTGCACTCTCTGTGATTTTGCCGTGTCTTCTTTTATGGCCATGTCTTAATCTAGTTGTATTTGTTGTGCTTATTTTATTGCGTTTGTTTATACCCTTAAATGTTAGTTAGTTTAGAAAATGAGCGATTCCATTGATGTTAAGCAGCACTTCAACAGAAGCCCCCTTGTCTACCAACAGCTCCATTAAAACTGTTTGTCAAATGAAGTCATTAGGAAGACCCACCTTTGTGTGGGCACTGAATATGCACTGGTCTAACGATGAGATGATGTAACTCGAGGGTTTAATTCAAACTTGAAAGGAATGTTTCATGGGAAAGCTTAGGCTGTTTCATCTCTGAGGTATTTTCCGGGAGGGGATGTTTGTGAATGCATCTAGCCAAGCACTGTTTCCCTCTTGTTTCAAAAAATGGTCACAAACTCTATGCCAAATACCACTTGATCTGATACAAAGTACTCTGTGCGCATAGTTCTAATATGTACTTTTAGTGGTAAGATTAGATCCTTGGATGACAGGCAATGTCAACACTGCCCAGGTCCTATTAATGTGCCCTTTTATGGTCAGAAAAGTCCATACATTACATACACATTACAGGAATCATTTTAAGTATTAAGGAAGTTTATTACAACTTTCAAAAGATGCCTAAAATTAATTTGGTTTTTATTTGTATAATGTATTTACAGCTGCCATGAGCAACCAATCAAGGTTGAAGGAGGCACTTCTAATGCTTTCAAATCTTTGTTTCTCCATAAATGATAATGTGGTATATTCTTAAAAGTAATAATAAAGTTAGATTTTAACAAAAACAATGGTATTACCCAGCGACAGTTTATCCTTATATTCAACAAAACAAAATGGCTGCCATAAGATTTAAGGTATAAGAAATGGGGGCATCTCACAAGCTTTGTAAATGGTAAATGGGTTTGCATTCATATAGCACTTTTCATCCTAACTGACTGGACCCCAAAATGCAGACAGGGCCGGTGAGGCAGGTTCAGGTTGAGTTAAACAGGGGTTTACTGAACATGCAGGCAGAAGAGAATCCGTTCGCTTGTCCTGGTGCAGGCAGGCTGTCGAGATGGTCACAGATGCAGACCGTGGCTGTGGTGAGAGCACGTTAGGCAGGCGGTGCTCACACAGTCATATACTGACGGTACTGACTTCCATGGAGGGCAATTGAACCGCCATTCTTTGATTTGTGGACAACTCCCTAAGCCTCCTGAGCAACAGCCTCCCCAAATATACAATATTAAAAAAGTTGTGCTGTTTGCATAGTTTGAATTGAATGTTCTGAAAATATCGGCGCAGTGGTGCAGTGGTTAGCAAGAGGGATCTGGTTCAATCCCTGGTTGAGGCAGGCCCTTCTATGTGGAGTTTGCATGATCTCCTGGTGTCTGTGTGGGTTCTCTCTCCCACAATCCAAAGACATGCAGGTTAGGTTAATTAGCTAATCTAAACTGCCCTTAGGTGTGAGTGTGAGTGGTTGTCTTTCAATGTGGCCCTACTACTGACTGGCATCCAGTCCAGGGTGTACCCCTGGCCTCTATCTCCTTAAGATAGCTGGGATAGGCTCCAGCACCCCGCGACCCTGTGTGTGCTCAGAATAAGCAGGTTAGAAAATGGATGGATAGATGTTCTGAAAATGACTTTTCAGTGCAGTGACCATACAGGTATTTCATGCAGCACGCATGTATAACACAGACCTGCTGATGTACATTCAACCCTTGGACCCATTCATACTCTGTTTTTCTCCCACATTGTGTCTCTCTCTGTCTCTTCAGTACATCATGTTTAAAGAACTTAATAACTTAATACTGTGCCAAACATCCAAGTTTTAGAGTAAACTCTACTACCTATTTTACAATAAAAAGCTACAATCAAACCACACGTTTTATGATGGAGTGCTGCTGTGGGCTGCTTCCAAAACCAACACAGGTTTCCCTCAGTCTATGACTCACAGACATCTCCCATGACTTTACCTAACCATTACACCATTCTTGTGCTTCCCAACAGTCTAAGTGAATGAAACCTTTTCAACTTGTTAGCAGAAGCTCTGGCTGCACAGTAGATATGCGGATGCAGAATGTGGCTTAAAGTAAAAAAAAAACATTCCTTAAACCAGGTTGGAGTCAGCAATTACTTTAGGTGCAGACTCCAGGCTCCATCCTGAGCTAGTGTATGCTGTTAGCCACACTTAGTTCATTTTCCTAAATTGAGCCCAGAGTGCCTTAAACCAAAATAGACAAACCACTTTGTGGGTAGTTCAGTGAGCAGAAAAGCTGAAAGGATCCTGTGATTACTCATACACCTCTTTGACAGCAGGCTAGTTTTATAGGACCTCTGAGCAGGAATTTATCAAGATTCATCAAGATAACTTGTCATATGTATTACAGACAATAGTAAGGGTTTCAGTGTTTACTTCCTATGGGTTCCTCCACACGGATGTGTGAGAGGATGTTCTTGAGGATGAGGATGTGGACATACTGGCCAAACACTGACTTGAAGTTGCAGTCACAAATTTTAATCCAATAGACTTTTTGTGCAAGGTGTCCAAGAAAATATGATGACTCTGAATATTGTAGATAAATGGAAACTGAGATAAAGCCAAACAACACTACTCTGACCAATCAGCAACAGGGAGCATTTGTGCTCATGTACAAGACAGGAGAAAGATAGAGTGACCCTCAGTCTGGCGCAAGCAAAAGTGCTGAGCCCCACAACATGGAGAACAGTCGCTTTGCTATATTTCACACAACCATTTGGTTTTTGTTGGCTGTTGAGTTCAAATATTAGCATTTCTTCTTCAGCATCGCATCGTGGGTTCCAACTTCACACAATCCACAGTTTCACTCAAGTAGAGCTGAAGTTTTACTTTTAGTTTGTGAGAGTTTTACCTCCACATCAAAAAAAGATATCAAACTCTATGCGATGTAACAAAAGGAAAAGCAGCGAAGCGAGTTTAAAGTTAAGTAGCCTGGATTTTAATCACCTGGTTTTCTGTGCAATTACAGTGAAACCTCGGTGAAGCAACATACAGATGACAATAAACTGACCAAGCAGCTTTTTGTACTGAAGGAAACACAGCAGCTGTCAGTCATTAAGACAGTCATTGAAATGTGTCACATCACTGGCACCATAAAATGAACACCACACACACCTTCATTCCTCACAGGTACAGCAGTTAAGTCCCGCCCCTTTACCTGCACAACACGCACCTGACATGAGAGGGTGCGTTTGTGTATCAATACAAAACAGATATGGAACAAATATGGAACAAATACATTCAATGTAAAACTAAATAATAATAATAATCATAACAACAACAATAACAATAATAATAATCACAAAGCCAACAATTGTGAGGTTGGCATCATGTAATGTTTTTGCACAACCAAAAAAATTCAGCACCATCATTTCAATAATTCAATAATTTCAGCTGTACTTATGTACTTATTTGCTTAGTTTAATGAATGATGAAAAAAGATAATATATTATAAGCTCTTCATATCGTTTGTATACAGTCAGTGTAGAGAAACTTAAAATAAATTTTCTCTGAAATGGAGAAACAGAAAGTGGCATGAAGAGAAACCATCGCGTGAAGTGAAGGAAACTAAAGTTAAACTTTGGTACAGCAGTTCCTAGGAAATGTACTTTCTTACATCCCACACCTGCCAGAGTTGAAGAGTGTCACTTCGCACTGCCTCCTCTGGGTGGCGGTAGTGCGACGCCCTCCAACGTAGAAGAAGACTTAAACGACTTCGCGCCTGCGCACTGCAGCTGGTGGCTGCTGGGAACACACAGTAAGTAAACGACAGTAAACAGTAATTTACTTTAGAGCATCTTTTGTTCAACTCTCACACTTTATTAGCCGCTGCTGCTGCATTATTAGCCGCTCACGTCTGCCTCAGTTTATGCGAGTTGTAATCAGAGTCATAGCTCTCACCGAGTTGCTAAGCTAGTTAGCTGACTTTCAACGAAGTAAACAAACTTTAAACATCAAGTGACTTCAGTTTTCCAGGTTAAATGTGTCTTTTCTTTGCAGGACGAAATTACCTAAAGCTCTTTATATATTATGTTTATCACGTTGTAGCTGCAACAGTAGTTCAAGAAACAATACAGTAATTTACATTTACATTACATTTTATTTGTAATTTATTTGTTTATATATTTATAGAACATTGATGTGAAGTTTATTGGAACATATTCTTTATCTGAGGCTTTTATTATTGTCAGACGAGGGTAACGAAAACAAAAACACAATTTCAGAAAATGATTCAATTTCTAAAGATATAAAACGGAGAGAAATTAAAGCTTAATTTGGTAGAAACTGGAGACTAACTCATGCACTTTTGTTGTGTAAGTGAATTGATTAACCAATGATCAAAAATTGTTGTTGAGTACATCATGTCAATTGACTAATCGGTTAAATGTTTGTGACTGATTTTGAGTGCTTCAAGGTCCTTCCCCTCTTTGCTGTGAGAGCAAAGAGGGAAAATTTGAGAGAGAAAATGCACCTACACACAGAATAGACGCTGTCCTGGAAGACAGTTTATGTAGTACAATTACATAATTTATCTGGTAATATTTAGCATGTGATGGAGAAGTATTTATCACCACATCATCAAGATGTATCGTATTTATAACAGGAAATTCAAAGATGTCTATTTCAATCACAAGAGTGCAATCAAATGCTTATCTCCCTGAAAGAAAAATGTGATTAACCTTTTAAGTATGATTATTACGGATGACCACATCTCCACTTAAGCGTTGTACATTGCGCTTGATGAATCATCTTTTTGTGGGCATCTGTCTGGTGTGGGGGCACCTTTTTTCCTGAAATTGTAATTCGTTTTGAGGAACAATAATATATTTGTTATTTGGATATGATCCAAATAACTTGATGATATGATGTCTTTAAAAAACTACTTTTACTTTCTAGTAGTAATATTGTCTACCCAGTGTCGATGACTTTTGTTTGTTTTTCCTGTAATAGGTATTGGCAGAAAGGCTCAAGATGGCAACGCCAGTGTCTGTGCTACGCCTGCCCAGAGGACCCGACCCCAACAGCCGTGGATTTGACCCCACATCGCCCCGCTTCATCGCCCTCTGTCAGACCTCCATTCCCACTTCTGCTGCATCAGGGGAAAATGCAGAGCTGCTGTCAGAGGAGCAGCATGCCCGATCTGTGCTTAGAGAGAGTTTCCTTCGATGTCTCCTCTCCGTGGCCAACAAGAAGGTTCAGTTTCACATGTATGAGAAAGTGAAGGTGGAGGCCACATTTGGAGCGTCTGACATCGACGTGCTGAACTTTCAGGTGTCTGACCTGCATACTCCCATCGGGGTGCAGAAAGAGGCACTGATCAGGTCTCGGGATGTGATTTCATTCACTTTTGATATATGAACACTTTTGATTCCTCTTTAATAGAGATATAAGGCACTTGGGAGTCTCTTTTGTTGTTGCAAGTGAGCTCTGTTTTCACATAAAGTTTATGCAATTGGTGATGAAGTCGCTGGGCGGTGTGGTTTTGCATTTCTGCTTTCAGTCCTGTCTGTATTGTTCATTCAATCGTGCAGACATGTTTAACTGAAGTCAAATAACAAAAACTTTGACAAGCAGTCCCCTTTTGCCAACACAAGAGGGAGTCCTACACCTGTTTTTCAAGTGAGTTGCCGTAACTTGATTTCAGAGTTTATGAACGATTGCACTGGGACAGATGGATACCATTGAGAGAATCAAATATCGGAAGATTGACAGTATTGCTAATACGATGATATTTTGTTGATAACCTCTAGTTCGTAAATATATTTAGCAACATCAATATCTTGAGAAATGGAGATATTCACAGTTTACTTCTTTCAGCTGTAATGGTCGAATTAGATTATCAAACCAGAATGTCAGTTATTTTGTTAGTTATAACTTCTTTTGTATTTGAATGTCCATTTTGTAAATGATCAAGACTTACAAATATACTTGGTGAAAGAAAATGTGCATCTGATGTTTTACACACTATCATTTTAAAAGCTTGTTCTTCCTTATCTTAGGTTATAACAATTTGAATGTCTGTGGATTTTGGAAAAAAAGAAACACCCCAGGCTCTTGGAAGATTTGATTTGTCTCATGCCTCTTGGTAGTGGTTTTGTGTCTCTGATCATCTTCTGCCTGTGTCTATGGTGTGTCATTTTTATGTCTCTGTGGGCATTTGGTGTCTCTGTAGTCATTTTTTTAGTTTCATACCCCTCAGCACAGAAGTAACAGCCATTGCTCCACAAAAAGCTGCACTTAAAATGTGTCTCTTTCCTCTCATTCTTATTCTTGTTTTCACAAATTTGTCAGCTGTCACTGTGCACAAACCTTAAATGAAAGTGTAAGCACCAACTTAATGTGGCCTTCATGTGTACTTCCATAAATCAGCACACTGCTTGTGATGTCTTTGTTATTGTTTTTCTGCATAAACAGGTCAGTTCAGGACTATCACATGTTCACACTGCAATCTGGTATTGGACACATAAAAATGCAAACAGCTGAAGTAAAGAAGTCAGATCTGATCAATAACTATGAATTGGGTACTAAGACATGCAGTGTGAACATAGACTTGTTTTCTTCTTTTGTCATCTTGTGTATCTTTATGGTAATTTAACATCTCTTTTTAGTCATTTGTTGTCTTTTTATATGCAGTTGATTGTCTTGTCATTAAGATTTCATCCTCAAAACAGAGGTTTGACTGTTGGGGGCCCTTGGGTCTCTACCTTGTAGGTCCAATCAGCAATTCATCTATGAATACAGAACTTAAATTATATCTGAATGAGTAAACACTAAACCCAGAATGAACTGTAAATTATTTTTGTTGATTTCAGTCACAGATCCAAACGTTTATGGATTGAGATATTAACCTGAAAGAGTAATAGGCTCTCAAATATGTTGAGGTCTTTGGTGGATCAGGTGCACATCAGATCAACAGCCAACACTGAGCCTCCGATGTCAGCACAGGCATTAATTAGTCATTTAAATCCTCAGCCATAAATAAAATACAGGGGAGCAGGATTCATAAATGTTTAGCACCAGCCTCATGGGAGGGTTGGGGAGAGACACCAGTACTATTTAATCTTCCTAAAAGGTGTATTTTGCGAGTTCTCAATAAGTCATTTTATTTGAGTGCCATTAGGCGATCGTGCTGTTCCTGTGTCTCTTTTTGTACCTGAATTATCTGACCACTCAGTGAAGACGGTCATCAATGAGGCAGTGACTCATCCCCCCGCTCCGTCTCTCCCTCTCTCTCCCTCCCTAATCCAAAATATGACTTAAACCTCGCATGACGTCATCGAGCCTGTGTGATTCAATCAGGAAGCCCTCAAGGACAACCAATGTTAATTTCATATCCTCAGGCATGCTGTTCTCTGACCAGCAGCCCTCGACTCATCAGTTCTCACTCACCTCTGTGATGTGTGTCCATCTCGTGCAGTACATAAACATGTGCATTATCATTTGCTGCTACTTTCTGCTTTTGCTTCACTTCATTTCTGAGGTAAATATTCTACTTTTTACTGCCCCATGTTAATCTGATTGCTGCATGGTTGCTACTTTGTACTTTGATTAACTTATTCTATTATATGAATCTATAGTTAAACAGAAGATAATATCCACTTAAAGCGGCTACATCATTAAAATGCCACTTACCGGTTCATACATCAGATGCTGAGAAAAACATTTTTTGGAGGATCAACCTATTTATCCTCATTATGGGTCAGTAAAATTAACTTAATAATTCGTCAAGAAAGTTCAAGAAAGAATATATGAGTGAAGTGACCATATAAGCGGCCTGTTCTGGAGAACTGGAGTTGGATTAATGCTCTCTTACTTGCAACAGCGCACAGGGACATGCTGTCTCAATGTTATCTACTCTTACTGTTTGTCTTTCCTGACAGTCTGCTTCTCCCCGATTTCAGTGGAAAAACATTCCTGCCTCTTAGTATACATGTGTATTTGTGTGTGTGTGTCAGTTATGATGGTACAAGGAATCTGCCCCGTGTAATACCGCCGGCCAACAGGAAGCACATTCCGCTCCTTCCTGTTTGTGGCCCTCTCTCACTTCCTGGTAAGCGTCTGATAACTCACAAAACCACTTAATCACTCCCCCCCATATGCAAAAAAAAAAACGTTCTGCCAGCAGACAAAAATAATTGGGCAGTGACCTCATGATCATGTATTTTTAGTGTGTTTCATTCTGGGTATTTCGGAGGAGGAGATGATCAGCTCAGGTGTTTCTGTATCAGACTGATCTTTGTCCTTGATTAAAAAACTTGCCTCTGAGTTGTCACATGGACAGCACAGGAAGGCTGCATGAATTAAGAGATATGAGTCCAGGAGTAGGACTGGGGATTTACGCAACCAGATGACAAGTCACTGAAACTGCCCCCGGTTCCTCAATGCTGGATCTTTACAAAACAAAAGTAAAACAGTGATGGGATAACTCTGTATGTTTGTGTACTGATTAGTTGACTTAAGCTGTAAATCAAATTTCTGTACACTTGTCTTTTGTTAATTACCAGCTTTTATTTAATGTCACTTACTTCTGTTCCTGACTGCTGTGCATCTTACTTTTAGCTATAATAACAATGTGGCTTTAGGGTGGCTTTTTGTCAGTCCACCACTTTCCCTGGAATCAAAAACCTCTATAATTATTGGTTGGATAAATCCTCCTGACTTTGGTGATCCCCTGACTTTCCATGTAGCACCACAAGCAGGTCAGAGTGTTCAATTATCCATTAAAATATTTCACTTAGTATTAGACATATTGGCATAAGTATCTTCATGACTTTAATGATCCTCTTAACTTTTACCTGTCACAGTCTTCCTATTATACTTGGTCAAAGCTTGTCCAGTACTTATGTTGATGATCAAATAATTCCCACATACCTACATACAACAAGTTCACATCGTCTCGTGAGCATGTTGCCGTTTACCTCAGTGTATTGTTGTTAGTCTGTGCCTGAAATCGCACACTGTTATTAAGTCGTGCATTATTTGAGTGTGACATTTAAGTAGCATCAGAAAATTCTCAAAATGATAGAAACACTGCAGACAATCCAACAATGCATTTTAGTGATATAAAAAATTACAGTATTCATTGATGACGGAGCATATGAACATTCCTAATTATAATTATAATTATACATTTCCTATCAGGAATAGGAAATGTGCCCATGAGGAACAGATTTTCATTATTATAATTATTATTATTATTATTATAACCAGAAGAATACTGATGAAATCATTAATCACGGCCATCAGTTACCACAATAGGAACACACCCTATACACACCAGTGTGAACAGTCCAATCGCCAATCAGTACACCTGTGCTCAACGACATTGTGATATTTGCTTTTAAGTGTTCAGTGGAAGTGTTGTCGAAGCAGCCAGACGGCCAGACCTACACACACAAGAGGAATGGCTGAGTCACAGTCAGTCACCAGGTTTGTTTGACTTGACTCCAGGGGGGGCAGTGAGGAGGGAGGGGGTGTGTTGTTGGAGGAGCTCCAGCGATTGTGAGAGCCAGGCGCTGTGTGGCAGCCTCACTTCCCCAACTCAAGTGGCCAGGGAGATAAAGAGGCTGGCGGGGGAGCATGCCAGCTGGACCCCACTGAGCAGCAGCCTGCTGTTAATGCAACAGCATATTTAGCTGGTTAGCTTTTTCATGAAGCTGCCAACTGAAAAACTGTTTAACACTTGTTTCTTTTTTTTCCACATACAGCAACCGAAGCATTGGTTTTCTTTTCTTTATCAAATACTACATATGTCATACACAACTTTATGACCTGCACACTGTGAAATCGGTGGATGCCACTGTAATCGTCCAACATGGCGAGACAGGGGAGTTGCATTTGTGATCAAGATGTTGCCACTGCATCATAAGGAAAGAGGGACACATAGGCACGAGTCAAGTCTAGACAGGAAGACATACGAGGAGGTGGGAGGAAAGGGAAGTGCTCATTAGAGTGAGATTAAAGTTATCTTCATTTATCTATAAGTCTGTAGGCTCCATCATGGTCCACTCCCTTCCCCACAGGAGTAAACACAGGAAGATGCTGCTAATTAGTGTCTGTGAGACCCTCTGATTTCAGCACTGATTGAACAGATTCACCATCTGCATGCATTAACCCTAACCAATCAGAAGTGGAGGTGCTGACTGCCTTGTGTCTCTGACTGTGTGAAAGTGCAACAAATATTACAGTTTGAGGACTTGAATCAAATGGACCTGCTTCAACTGTATTTTGTGTTTTGGTTTTTGCTAATTAGAAAATGAGGGGCAAGTGAAAACATTTTAAGGCTGCACATGCCCTTTATTGTCAATAATTTAAATATTTTCTCTTTACAGTTTATAGAAACTTTCTGAAAGTCATCTGGACTTACTTTATATTTGTTCATATAGCATTTTTAGTACATTTTTGCTATAGCCTGTTGATGCCAGTGTAACTGCCAGTTTTCCACAAGTGAACCATTAAAGTTTCATCTTATTTTAGTCCAGCACTGACTCAGACTCATTAAAACCCACTTTGTATTTTTAACAAAGCTGCAACATCAAATCACTTTCTGCCTCACCTCTGAAATATTATTTGAATCACCAGGTTGCAAAGAAACCGGTCAGCGAGTGCCCGCTGTCGAAGCAGTTTCCATTTCAGTGCAACAATCCTTTAATTAGACAAAAATAGGAAGTAGTCATGCGGTATTTGAGAAGTGGTTTCCCGTTGGAACTGGCTGCAGCCACAGACCCAATCCTGACTTCTGCTGTGTGTGCCCACTCTCAAAACGGATCATATTATTATTATCAGCATCTTATGTGGGAAAACATATGGTAGCACTCCAGTGAGCAGAGATTCCTGTAGAAATGTTTTGGTGACCTTAAATGACTATGTTGGTATGTGCTTATGGCGTTTGCGAGGCAGGCTGGATGACGGCTTTTGTGGAGGGGAAGCTGCCCTGGTGGAGCGTGTGGTTGTCTGCTACAGAGCTATTTAATCAGTTAGGAAGATCACATACTTGTGAAAGTTTATCTTCCTGTGGTCATTAGCTGAGTCTGTGGGACGGAGAAACTACAACAGCCTTTAGGTTCTTCCCACAAGGATGAAGGGATGAAGTACATTTACTCAAATGCTGAGCTGAACTACAGTGTTGTTATTGTTATACTGTATGAACACAAAAAAATCTTACATGCTGAACATGAGATGATCTTTTATATGATACATTACTCCAGATTAAACTGCAGTATATAAGGTTCTTCATGTACAGCAATAAAATGCTTTTCATTCAGA
The DNA here is from genome assembly GCA_037176925.1 of Amniataba percoides. NCBI lineage: Eukaryota > Metazoa > Chordata > Actinopteri > Centrarchiformes > Terapontidae > Amniataba > Amniataba percoides. Next base: position 11,248,621 of record JBAJHX010000049.1, on the reverse strand, counting down.
TAATTGATATACTGTGCTGTTAAATAGTCTGACAGGGGACTTATTTGATTCAGATTTTTCTCACAACACTCTTTCAAGAATGGACTCATGACTTTTCACTTTTACCTATTAGCTGAGTCTTTCCTTAATGTGGTATTGCTACTTTTACTTTGGTAAAGGATCGAAATACTTTTCCCACCGCTGCTGAACACCCTCTTTTCTCCTCACTCCCTCGACGTCTGCGCCTCAATCTTTTTTTCCATCTTCTCCCACCCCTCCTCCATCTCCTCAGATCACCTGTTTCCATGTCTGGCTTAAACACAACTCAGCCCACTCACCCTAAACAGCTTAAAACACTTAAACTGAGTCATTTCACCTTTCTCCGGCTTCCCTCCTTCTTGTGTTCTGTCTTCATCAAAACAACATTTCTCCAGTGGACTCAGAGGCTGAAGTAATTGCTTATAATTTCATTTAGACACGCACTCAAAACAGCCCAGCGCCTCGCTCCTCCAGACGCCAATCTCAATCTCTGCCTCACTTGTTTCCTCCCTTCCTCTCCTCCTCTCTTTCTTTTATTCTTTCCCCCAAGAGACATGATTTACTTGTGTCAGGGACAAGGACATCTGCCTATTAGCAAGTGCCACTGACGTAGGCACCGCCATCCCCTCCGCCTTATTATCCCCCTTCCTCATCCGCCTTCTTCTCCCGCTCCTCCTCCTCCTGCCTTACTCAAATTGGGGTCACCAACCTTCATCATGCAGGCTGGTGAATCATCAGAGGGACGCTGCCCGCCCAGGATACTTCCGTCCTCCTTCCCAAATTACCAGGGTAACCCGACATTGTCTGCTCTCTACTGTCACATCACTCTGTCACACGAAGAGAAGAATAAAGAAATGGAGGGAGAGGACGAATGTGAATGAGGGGCGTAGTGGTTAAAGGGAGCGAGGACTCGTGGAAGATACAGTATAATGTCTACATAGTAATATCAAAGCTCATCACCTTCCACCTTCATCAAACAGCCATTGTAGTGTGATAATATACAGCAGTCACCCCATCAGTACTCATTCACTGCAGGAACAGGAAGGACAGAAAATAGGCAGGGAAATGTAGATTATGCAACGCCATTATTTCAGCAATTTTGCTATTTGTATTTGCTACTGTATATTGTCAAGTTTATAACATATCCCTCCATGGTTCCTCTAAGTTATGTCTAGGGAAGCTTTAGCATATCGCAGTTGTAATGGACAGATATTTCAGAAGCGAGGTTTTTTTTAAGTCCATGACTCAAGAAATGTCATTCAACAAAAATGCCTTATGCTTTAAAAACTGTACACTTCTCCCTGTAAAGATACAAACTAAAGAAAGAGTAAAAGGAAAAGTTCTTTAAAATGAAGCAACAGAATTGCTTTGTTAAGGTTATGGAATATTGTAGAGACTATTAAACAAAACTAAACAAAAAAAAACCCATTCATTTCTCATATGTGAAGAAATATGAGAAGAGGACTGTATATTTGCTGGGTGGGCAAGTAAAACTAAAATATTTTATCCTGCGTTAGAAAATCTAGGGCTGGATGGAGGATTCTGGTGGTTCCACGAGTTATATAAGGATTAGTGTTTGTCATCTTTACATATATTAACAACATTTAAGACAGAGCCTAAGAAAACAAAATAGAAACTTTATATTTATGCTCCTTAACTGAAGTAAACATACTGAGAACCAGGCACTTGTTTTTCCTAGGCCCCACTGTTGCTTAGTGTTTGTAACTGGGCAGAGTGTACTGAACATCAGGATTGTGTGTGCGTGTGTACTGTATATGTTATGTGTGTGAGTGTGTGTTCACAGAGGCAAAAGGTCAACTTCGACTTGGTCCAACGGCACGTCGACTTGGCTGCGGCTTATTTGCTGATGCTATCTGTGAGTAGGAATCTGAGTAAACAGTGAGGCAAGATAACAAGGAGATCTTCCTCCACCACCCCCTCTCCTTCTGTTCCCCACCACAAACATCTTGATGTTCCCAAAACCCAAATCCATACAGAGAGCGAACACTCATCATCCCTGAGTCAATCTTTATTTAAAATCTCTTTCAACCCATAGACCTCTCTCTATCTGTCTCTCTCTCTCCCTCTTTTCTCTGTGCCAGAGAATGTAAGACTCGAGTGCCCTTTTCCTGTTGTAAAACTGCCAGATCTCTGTCCTTAAGCTCGGTCCTGTTCTCCTTGCCGAAGATATCAACGGACACAGCTGTCCTGACTGGAGAGACAGTCACATCCTGCCAAAGATAGTAACAGAGATGAATCACTTGATTACTTTATTCAAGCCAGAGATGTTCATTCATCTGAACTACCACAGTGCTTTGCATCAACAGGACGTATCGATTCGCTGGACACACAGACGTTCGTGCGGTCGCTTGTTTGCAGCCTTTTCCCTTCACATTTTGTTCTTCTTTAACATTCAGAGAATCTGGAAATGTGTCTGACCGCGCGACCTGTTTCAGGGTCTGAGGAGAGTCTGGGCTGTGTGCATGGCGTGACACTGCAGGCCGCACCTGGACACATCTGGCCCGGGAGGGCAGCCCTGCGCTGACCCCAGCACATCTGGAGCTGACACACTCAGAGACAGCGAGGAGATGCATAAATAACACTCATACGTGTGTTTGAACATATGCACAGTATGTTCTTCATGGGAAATACACAAACGCAGACAGGCGTGCTCTTCTACGGCCGAGAACAAACATACGTCCTCATGCATGTGTCGTGTGCGTGTATTTAAATGTATACATGCAGAAAGACAAAATGTATGTTAAATTATGTAATCACGCACACACACATAGCAGACACAGCTGGTCCATCCTGCCGGCTCATGAGTTGTGAGCCAGGGTTTTTATTTTATGTATGAAAGGAGACTTGTGTTTTATCACACTGCCTCAGAGAGAAATATGAGCAGGTGCTGCAGCTGTTTGAGGGGCATTTTAACCTCCCAGAAGAGCCCACTGACAGCGCAGGACAAGACATCCCAAATTAAATCTCCGAGCCTCCCTCAGGGCCAACCCACAGATACAAAACCGTAAGTGCTGCGGAATGCTTTAAATGAATAACTGGCTGCCTGCAGTCAACACAGTGTGTCAGATGAGAAGTTTACATAAAAGTATGTAACTATCATTCATCTTTTTTGTCTGAGTGTAAATAGGTAAATAAACATCCTCTGAGATTTGGTTTGTATATCAGACCATACTTGAAGTTGTACTTTAAAGCAGTTCAAAGGAACTTTTAATTTTGTGTTGATTTTGGTGGTCACTGTGGACAGTGATGTACTTAACACTAGGTTAGATGTTCCCTCACACTGCAAGGTGACAGCAGCTCCAGAAATGGACCTTCAGTTAGTGCCTAAAGCAAAACGAAGCCCAAGCAACACTGGCAAACATTATGAATGGTTATTTATAAAGCCACTCTTCTCATGGTCGGTCTTGTCTGCTTATGTAGGCCATATAGAGGCAAACCTGTTTGAATACCAGTTCAAAACTGCCTATGGTGCTTTTAACAATTCATGGTCCACTTTCAAGTTTTTTAAGGGAACACAGGATCCTCTTCAGTATATGGAGTTTGATAAGTTTGAAAAAGTAGCTTCTCATTGCCAGTCAGCGACCATGGACTTTGAAATGACTGAGATGACTACTGTCATTAGCACGTTATCAGCAGTGCCTAGCTAGCGTGATCTAATAATAATGGAAAAATTCAGCTAGTTGGCTTGCTGGTGGTACAATAAACTATTTAGTCAGGCATGTTGCTGTTTGAAGCTCACGTTAAGTGTGTAATCCACACTTCTGCTGCCTGATTGCTGCACGACTGGACAATTGCTGTTAATGGGCAGGTCAGAACAAAAGTTGCAGGTGTGATTGCTCTGAGATGTGGCAACTGGTGCAGGAGGACAGTCCTTTTTCTTTGACATCAGCATAAAACATTCATACTGGTCCTCTTGAACCATTTCCTGGTCCTATAATCCTGTTTATTATCATTTCCCTCATTTCTCCAGACAAGAGAGGGTGTGCCATCATTTACCACACAGCGATGTATTTACATTTTAGGGAGGATTGTTGTTCATATACAGATGCATTCCTCAGTCTTGTGGCCTTGGAGCTCCACAGCTGCTTGCCGACTCTGAAACTAGTTCCAACTCCCACTCAAACCACATCCCAGACTGGGTCTCCCTCTCTCTCTCTTTAAAATTCCCTCTCTCCCCTCATTGATCTGTGTGACTCCGTCTCTCCACATTCCTCCATTCTTTGACTTTGTTTCAGCCGCTGTCCGTGTTTCAGTTCAGCTGCAGCCCATCCGCGATCTTCATTCCAGCCCTCTGGCATCTGCAAAATCTCTCCCACCCATCCTTATCCTACTATAAACTGTTTGCATGCAGTGCCATTGGCTGTCATGACAACGGGCTGGGCCAAGGGGTGAGCTGCAGGTGTTCCTGTTTGGGTTTGACGGCTCAGAGCGCTCAGCGTCTTTCTTATTTTTAGTTTCATGGAGAGCTCTGCTGCTTGTGGGTTGAGTGGGCCACTCGCTTGTTTGTTTATTTATTTCAAACGGCCAATCACACGAGCAGGTTTGTGTCAACATGGAGGGCCAGCTTCCTGTTATTACTGACCACACACACACACACACACGTATGCATATACAAACCTGTAATATATGTGCTGTAATTGTGTCCAAGCAGGCAGTCAGACATTCAAATTCAAAATTCAAATTTTATTTATTTAAAGCCCAAAATCACAAACATTGTTTGCCTCGGAGGGCTTTACAA